>CABHPR010119046.1:28877-89940 GCA_902168415.1 Peromyscus melanophrys
CTGGTACATTCAGTTGAGGCAAGTCAAAGCTTCTCCTTCCTGCACCAAGGCTGCACAAAGTGTCTCACCATAGGCACAAGGCTCCAAAAAGCCGGCTCATGCACTAGGGACAGGTCCCAATCCCACTGCCTGGGGGCCCCCTAAACAGCTCAAGCTAAACAACTGTCTTGCTTATCCAGAGGGACTAGTCCAGTGCCACAGGGGATCCTCAGCTATTGGTCTACAATTCATGTGTTTCCGCTAGTTTGGCTAGTTGTCTCTGTACTTTTTCCAATCATGGTCTTGATATCGCTTGCTCATAGAATCCCTCCTCTCTTTCATCGAATGGGCTCATGGAGCTCCACCTGGGACCTGACTGTGGATCTCTGCATCTGCTTCCATCAGTCACTGGATGAGGGTTCTATGATGACAGTTAGGGTATTCACCAGAGTAGGCCAGCTCAGGCACCCTCTTGACTATCTATGTTGGAGTCATCCTTGTGGATTCCTGGGAACCTCTAATGCTCTGCTTCTCCCTATTCCCATGGTGTCTTCATTTATCATGATATCTCTTTCCTTGCTCTCTCACTGTTCGGGTTCCAGCTCGAACCTCCCACTCCCCTAAGTTCTCATCCCCCATCCCTTGCCATTCATTACTCCCCACATCCCCAGTTTGCCCATATAGATCTCAGCCAATTCTCCATCCCTGGGTGATCCATGTACCTTCCTAGGGTCCTCCTAACTAGTTAGCCTCCATGGAGCTCCGGGTTGCAGTCCAGAATATATAAAGTCCTCAAGAAACTAGACATCAAAATACCTAATAGTCTAATTTAGAAAATGGGCTATAGAGCTAAACAGATAATTCTCAACAGAAGAAGCTCAAATGGCCAAAAGGCATTTAAGGAATTGTTCAACATCCTTAGTCATCAATGAAATGCAAATCAAAATGACTCTGAGATATCATCTTACACCTGTCAGAATGGCTAAGATCAAAAACACTGAAGACAGCTTATGTTGGAGAGGATGTGGAGCAAGGGGAACACTCCTACACTATTGGTGGAAATGTAAACATGTACAGCCACTTTGGAAATCAGTATGGTGGTTTCTCAGAAAATTGGGAATCATTCTTCCTCAAGACCCAGCTACACCACTCTTGGGCATATACCCAAGGAATGCTCAAACGTACCACAAGGACACATGCTCAACTATGTTCATAACAGCATTATTTGCAATAGCCAGAACATGGAAACAGCATAGATGCCCCTCAGCTGAAGAATGGACAAAAAAAATGTAGTACATATACACAGTGGAGTACTACCCAGCAGAGAAAAACATTGACATCATGAGGTTTGCAGGCAAATGGATGGAACTAGAAAATATCATCCTGAGTGAGATAACCCAGACTCAGAAGGACAAATATTGTATGTACTCAATCATAAGTGAACACTAGATGTAAAGCAAAGAAAAATATGACTTTTATTAGCAGGGATGAGGTTCAAGAAATCTTTTGTCATCATGAGTAAGCATTCACCAGTGACAACATGACTGCATGGAATTAATTCCACAGACGTGGATAAATCTTCAAAAATTTCAAAGACAGTTTATATGACTACAGTATGTATTTTACTTAATGAAAGAGTAGAGACTGTGACTGAATCAAACACATGATATGAATTGTGTAGGAAGGGAGTACAAATTAGACTTTGTTGAGCAAGAAGCCAAGAGTTCTTTGCTTTCAACATCCTCATTTCTTCCTGGATCATGAATGGCTTCAGCATTTCCATTCCACCAAAACATATAACTAAGCAAAGGCTCCAGCTGAGGCATAGATCTTCCTTGTCCCACTCCATAGAAAGCGCAAATTTACTATCAAATGCCCTTTATGTAACTGACAACAGCATTTACAACTTTCATAGAGCAGGGGAAAGATAAACACTTCTTATCACACAACATTAAGCATCCATGAAAGCCATCTTCCACATGGTACCAGCTCACAGGGATCCCCTGGTCTTCCAATCGCTTCTTGTAGAGCAAGACATCATCCCGGAGGATGTCATTCTCACAGCTCACCAGAAATGTCTTAGGGAGCTGAGCAATGATCTTGTCATCTGCTAGGACAGGTGAAATTTCTGCACTCCAAACATGTTTGGTTTCTAGATAGGCAGCCTCATTAAAAGGTGCAAGAAACTCCGGTTGTGGATCTTGGCTCCAGAACCTTCTGGGGATGTTGTCATAGCTGAGCCATTTCCTATATTTCTTCCACTTGTCCAGTGGTATAACAGCACCTGTCAACATGGCATCTTTCCAAGAGAGGTCAATGGTCAGGTATTTACACATACACATAAACATCATGTCTCTGGTGAGGAATGGCACATTTTTGCTCTGCTGATATGATGGTAACTGAAAATTGATCATATTCAAAAGTGGTTGAATCAGGACTTGAGCTTGGATCTGGGGTAGACTTGGAATGCTGGGTAAGATCTGCATGACATTGGCCACTGCCCAACCTCCAATACTCTCTCCACAGAGAACCACCCGGGATGGGTCCACCCCAAAGGATTCCAGGTTCTTCAGGAAGTAGATGGAAGCATTAAGGCAATCATTGGCAAGGACAGGGTGATGGTAGTCAGGAAGCTTGCGGTACCTAAGGAGGAAAGAGCAAACACAGCAAACTTCTTTACAAAGGGGTCACAGAGGCCATTTCAATCATTGTCATCTACTCTCCAAAGGACCAAACCTGACTCCATCCTCAGAGTGATCCTAACAAGTAAACATGGCAACCCCCACTTTTCCTTCATGGACTTGAGGAACCATGAGGATCAGGGATCCCAGGATGCTCCATTCCCACCACTGTGCTTCCTATAGGTGAGCACACCCCACACAGAATATGGAAAGTTCAGACATGTTGTTTAGAAAACCAGCAAAGATCTAGGAAAGGCTACTGCAGCCTTCTGGTCCCACCTCTTCCTGGATTCATCTTTTCCTGATGTGCTGGGCACATGGGGAGCACTGTTAAAACCAACCCTTAACATATATTAAATCTACACCAGTGTTTGTAAGGAGGCATTTGTTCTTATTTTCCTGTGGTTAAACAAAAGTTTCAGTAGATTAGGCAACTGGACTCCTTAGTGGGGAGTTCTTAGACTCCTACAAAAGGCTGCTTTGAGAAAATGACTGTTAGTCAAGCAGCCAGCTAGACTTACAACAACAGTGGTTACTTTGAACACCATACAAACTCTGAGGAAACTACACAATAATTGTGGTCATTTGCCAGTAAAACACAACCCTAGCTCTTGAAGTTGCAACCCCAGCCAAAAGTGTTTCAAACAACTTGAATTACACTTTCCTTCCAATATGAACTCAGAGAATGGGAATTTTCCAGGTCATCTACCTAGCAGAGGGACTCTGGCCTAGTACAGAAGGGACAATAAAATGATGCTTCTCATAACCACGATTGTATATGAAGGTCTGCTGACACTGGAATACACTCTCTTTTCTGATTAGATTAGCAAGCTGTTGTGCTCATTTTGGGAGCCAGCTGGGAGGCATCTCCTTATGTTGGCTGCCTCCTAGGTTTCCAACATTAGACCTAACAAATGGATCTCACTAGAGGGTATTTCCTGGCTGCTTTTGTAGAGCAGACTGAGCAGGCCACCAGAAAGAAGTAGTGGTGACAGTGAGAGCAGAGAGTGCAGAACCACAGAAGAGCTGAGCCATGACAGTGGTAGAGGCCCAAGGGCCACTGATGGTTTGACAGCGATGATGACAGGCCCTTGGAAGAAGCCAGAAGCCTTGAGAACAGTGGTAGCAGCGTCACAGGAACTACCCAGTGGCCAGGACAGGAGCAGAGGTGAGGCCTCAGCAATGGCAGTGACGGGAAGCAGAGAAGCAATGTTGACAAAAGAACTCGAATCCAACAGCAGACAGACAGTGAGGGAGACAGAGGCAGCAGTGCCCACAAGGGAAACAAAAGCAGGAGAAACAGCAACCATAGCTTTAAAGGGCAGAGGGTGTTAGACACTCCATGTCAGGAACTGTGAGTGAGCTATTGTCAAGGCCTGGGGAATTCTGAACTCCTAGGCATTCATAAGGAAGTGTACATAAAGAAAAAACACCCCAAAATCAGGGCCTATCTATGGTCTAATGTCACCCAGATGGTTCCAACAAATACCCCAGCATATATGAGTCACCAAATGTCTCCTGCCACTCACCCCACCATCAGCACCACTGAGTCTGTCTCACTGGCCAGGAGATTGCCCAGGCCATGGTAAGAGTCTGCAAGAGAAGACCCAGTGTTAAAGCAGTTGTGACAAGAACCAAGCACTTTCCACCACAGCCCCTAGGACAGCAGCTGCCTTCCTGCACCCAGAGATGACATCTCTCTGAAGTTCAGGGAAGTTCAGTGGCTCCCGGACATGAAGGGCAGGAAGAGACAGAAGAGACAAGATTGCAGGGGGCATCCAGGGCGTGGGAGAGGCTGCAGTGCAGCAGTGAGAAGCTCTGAAGTGTATTTTGGGGTTCTTCAGGTGGGAAGAGAAGACTGAAGCTAAAGATGACAAGTGGAGCCAAGACACTGTGTTCTGGGTTTAGCAGTGAAGGGGAGGAAGTGAAAGGATTTTCTCACCATGTGTCAGCCAAGCTGAGCAAAGTGCAGGAATCTGAGAGTTTTGTGAGAAGGCAGATATGGCCAGTACAATGAGTGCAGAGGAAAGGTAGGAGTCACATCTAGTTCCAGGACAGCCCTTCTCTGACATGCTGCCCCAATGTAGACTTAGACCAACATAGAAACCATTGCTGTGTAGGCTACAACCCACTGACAGGGGTGAGCCCTGAGCTCTCACCCATCCTCTCTGTAAGAGGCTCCAACTTCTACCTTCTTTACTCCCTCCTGACAAGTCCTCCTGAGAACATGTGCCAGATTCTACCTTTGATGAAGACCTTACTTCCCACCTCGAATGGAAGCTCCTTACCCAGGCTTCCAATCATAGCACCTCCTCCATGATAGAAGATGATGCCTCGGTGGGGTTTGGAAGACAATTCCTTGGGCTTGAAAAGCCTCACAGGGACTGTTCCAAAATGCATGTCAGTCACCAACACATTAGGATCCTTCTTTATCATCATTAGGCCTTGGAGAAACTGTAAAAACCTGGGCATGGCACAAATCCTCAGTTTCTCTAGTATGTTCCCCTGTAGTAGACAAAGGATGGAAAGTGAGGCATAAGAGAATGTGGTGGGCGAGTAGCTGCTGAAGTCAGTTAACATTTTCAGGTTTATTCACCAGTTCTCACCTGCTTACTATATGTGCAAAGAGGTCATTGGGACATACCTCACTGTGCATTCTTTTCATATATGGGAACCTGTTTGAACTTTACTTCCCAAAATGTCCTGAATGAATAATGATGTTGCTGTGATTGAAGTGTTGGCCTCCCTCCATCAAAACTCACATTCAAATTCCATTGTCAGTATTAAGAAGTGGGCATTTTAAATGGCAATGATGTGGCATCCTCTTGTTTTGCTTAAGTCCTTTATAGGTGACAGGGATAAGTATCTTCATAATAGTCTCCTAAGAAGTAAGGTCATCTGGTTTTCCTGTCTTGTAACCATAGGCATACTTGCCTTTTCTTCTGAGAAATGACATGAGATGACCCATTGCTGAAACCATTGCTCTAGGGCTTCCCAAACTCCAAGAATGATTACAGCCATTCCTCCTTGCTCTGGGCTATGCCAAACTGCTTGGAGTTGTTACAGTAATCCCACAGAGGTGAAAAGATGGACAGATACCCCATGCAGGTGCCTCAGGATGAGATAGCAAGATAATTGAGACAATTGATAGAATATTGTTATACTATTAGACGTTGCTGAGGCAGATTTTTTGGTCTTTCTTTGGCCTCTGGATCTTAAGGCCAATTAGTGTTCACTTGAAACCATCAACAGTGTAGATGGAGAATCATACCCCACAGGTACCTTCATAGTCCTGGTGACCCTGAAGCATGCTTAATTATACTATTCATCCTCTATAAAAAAAAATTCCATTGCATAGATGACAGATTCCTAATCTCTTAGTGTTCTAAAAATTCAGAATTCACCTAAATGGAATACAGGTGCACCTCAATAACAGAGGATGGAGGATGAGGGATTGATCCAACAGGGTACAAGGACCAAGCATAGCTATAAAATTCTTGGGAGTGCTATGGTCCAGTAAGACAAAATTATGATACCTGACAAAGTAATTGAGGAAATCTTGTAACACCCAGTGTCTGCAAATGTAAAAGAGATAAAGGTATACTTGGACTCCTGGGAAGCTGGCAGATTTTCACATCCAACCTTGTCCAAGTTGCCTGCCCACTATAAAACTTGATAAAGAGAGTGACCATATGGAACTGAGACAAAAAGGCACAAGGGACTTTTAATGAGGCTACGATAAACTATTAATCTGAAGGGTTAGATCATTGTAGGACCACATAAACAGCTGTTGGCATGTCTACCCCAGTGGGGACAACAGATATGTGTGGGGCATGTAAATAAGTCAAGTTGACCCAAGAGAGACTAGAAGTACACTGCATCAAACCTGGGCATTCCAGGGAGGAATGCCTGCATGGGCACCAGAGAGGCTTCTTGCGAGCATTTCCATGTAAACAAATGACTGTCAAAGCCACTCTAAAGCATCACACAGCTCAGTGGTAAATGCAGGCACTCACAGAGACTTGATGGTGACAACAGTAGCCATTTCACACACTGATGTGCCAAAGGTGACTGAATACAAGCAGGATCAACGACACATCCACCACCATACAGACCGATTGGGCCTGGGTTACTTTTTTAATAGATTATTAAAACAATAGTTAAAGTACAGAGGCAGCCTGGAGGGGTGAAAAGGGCACCCCCAGAGGCCATAACTTTGTTAAATGGAAACTCCACCAGAGATGGGTTGTCTCCCTACAAGTTGTTGGCCAGGGAGGCACCTGAGGCCCCATAAAACATAAAAGCTCTGGCCACTGTGGTTGGATACCTGCCAGAACTAGATGGTAAGAATATTACTAAAGACACCATGTGATCTAGTTGTAGTACAGGAAGAAATAAAGCTGGGACAGAGGTGGAAGTTTTCTTCCTACTGACTATCTTTCATAGTGCCAGAATGTGCTATGTGGGCTGCTGGAGGTAAACTGTCACAGAAAGACCTGCTCATCTATGGTCCCTGCATGCTATAGTAGCAAATGCCAGAAAAGGTGTGCCTGCATGTGAAATAGGGACATGGCTATTGTGGGACAGTCAACAGCTTTTCCATTGCACGTAAGACCCACTACACATGAGAGAGTTCATATCTGGTACTGTAAACCAAGACAAAACCCAGTGCCTAGGGAGGTCACAGCTTCTAGAGGGCAAGTCCTTGATACTGTTTTTAATGTATATGATGTACAGCAGGTTCTTCTATATGGAAACGTTCCCTCCAAAAGGGAGCAGGCAGCTCATGACATCATGGGGCAAACTTCACATGGCTGGAAACATTTCATAGTCCTACAGGCAGTAACCAACTATTGGACAAGGAACTCTGAGCAGAGGTGCAGAACTGATGTTCTCAGGCCTGGCAAGCTGCAGGACACTCGAAATGACTGGAATATCCAAGCTCGGAGGTCATATTCTTGTGAAGACACCCTCTACCTCCTCCATCTTACATTGGTGGCTACTTCTTCCTTAGAAGCCATCACTACACTGTCCAGACACTGTGAGAAGTCATTGAAGACACTATTGCAAGTGTAGAATTAGTAAGATGTCTCCCTTCCATCAGGAAGAGGTCTATGGGGAGAACAACTCCATGCATGTCATTCCACTACTGTTCCCCACCTCTACAATAAATAATAAATGATTGTTCAAGAATTTTTAACAACACAATGTCATGTATGACAATTTCAAAGTATAGATAAACATTCTTTTGTTTTATTGTTGAGGCCACAAAGCAAGGCTAAGTTTCCCATTTGGGGACCATGGAATGTTTCCAAGCTATTTTTCCCCTACATAAACCTCTTGTCTCTCCTTTCTTTGTTTTGGGCCATGAGAACATCAACCACTTGGATTTCTTGATGCTTGCCATCCTCATAGGCAGCATGCCAGGGGTCTCTGGGCTACAGAGAACAGGCAGAGTCTCCCACATAGAACACACCATGAAGAGGAAGCACTATACTCACCTCCACATCTTCTGTGAGCACATGTAGCCTGCCAGCATCAGCAGGTGCTTAGATTAGGGACTGTTTATAAGGGGAAACAGTAAGATTGGAAGGATTCACATGTTTCTGTGCCTTTCATGACCCAAGGCTCTCATTTGGAGTGCCAGGAGCCCAAACTAGCAAGTGACTCTTAAAATTCCTTATTTCTCTAAAGTGGTCCATTGTTCCTGGTGGAAAATCTCCACAGGGCAGGAGTATACGTTTTCACAACTTTTCAGACCCTATGATGCCTTATCAAAGTGCCATCTAATGCTTTCAGCAGCATGGTCCTCCAGAAACCATTACTTCATTTCAGATGAGGCTGCTGAGGCACAGAGAAGTTAGCTAAGGTCTCTTGAGCCAGTGAAAACACAGCAGCAGTGCTTACTGGACAACCTGGCTGTGTGTGTGTCACCTTTCTCCTCCATACCTTCTTCTCAGATGACTTTTGACATAATCACTGCGAAATATCTGTCAACTGCCAGGATTCCAATCAGAATTTCAAAATCAGGACTCATTCTATTTACCTACTTCTCATATGGGGCCAGACTATGCTTCACACATCTGCTGTACCTATCAGCATGTACTGATCTCTGTCCCCAATTTCCAGCCCAGAAGACCAGCACAGGGCAGCACTGTTCATGTAACTATGCTAAAGGGCTGGGTAGTTCCATCACATGGATGTCATCAAAGAGGGCCTGAATTGTTCTCAGGACAAAGCCTAATAAATTAATCTCTGCCCTCAGGTCTCAAGTTGATAAAAGGAATCACCCGGAGACAAGGACACAGAACAAGGGGTGACGGGGCTATGGCTGAATGTGGTTTTGGATCTATGAGGCTTTAGTGGGTAGAACCTGGGTCTGAAATTATTTTCACAGTCTTCAGAAAATAGCTCCATACATGCATAGTGCTGCACCCTGTAATAAGGTCCCTCAAAAGATAGGAGTAGGGGATGGCCACTTTAAGGTAGCCAGACTATAGATAAGGTCAGGTTAGACTATAGTGTGACATCCTTTCTCAACAAGAAAGAAAATAAAAGCAGAAAATGAAAGAGGAGAGAAAAGATGGAAGGGAAGGAGGAAGCAAGGAGAGAGGGAAAATCCAACAAGAGAAAAAAGGAAGGAAAAGAGATGGGGAAGGTGAGAGGTGGGAGACAAGAGACTTCCCCAACTCAGTCCTATGAGAACCTAGAGAAAGAAGAGAGGGGAATGAAAGGAGAAGGGTAGGGTTCAAAGAGCACCCCCAATCCATGGCAGGGCCCATGAGAACACTTACCAAAGCTATCAGGTACTGCAACATGTAGTGTATAAACAGTAGCTTGGCTGGATGCTTCAGGGTGGAAGGCATTTCTGCACTGGGAAAGTGCCGAATAACAACCCATACAAAGACTCCCAGTAAGAATGTGGGCAGCCCTGCCAGCAGCAGCTGCCACCAGACAGCCATGATTTAGATGCTCCAGAGCCTTGGGAGCTGTTGTCCTGGGAGACTTACTTCAGAACTTCTGTGAAGAGCACAAGATCCTGTTTTACAGACTGTTGCCTCCGCCCTCTCCTTCCAGGATATGTCTGGCACAGTAACCTGACCTGTCTCTCAGAACTCCACACAAGCCAGCCAACGAGAAGCAGAGAAATCTGCTCAGGAAAAAAAAAAAAAGGAAATCTTTCCTACCCTCCAAGGAGAAATTGAGAATGAGGCTTCCACTGAACACAGGTTTAGACTCTCAGTAGCTTCCCAGTTACTGTGGGTTCCAAGAAGAGGTTGACCAGGGTTACACAGGCCTAAAGACCTGACACTTCAATTGTATGATATGGCATGTACTTCTCTCAGCAAGAGTCTGGTTACACTGAAAAATGTACTTCCCATCCCAACTCTGTGCTTTACTAGCTTCCAAAATTTTTGTCCAGTGTAGGGTTGTCAGCAAGATGTTCAGAGGAAAATTAAAGCACTTGCCAACGAGACTGACAACCTGAGTTTGATTGAAAGATCCACATAATAGAAGGAGACAATTGAATCTTCCATATTATACTCTGACCTACACACACATGCTGTGGCAAGCAAATACACACCCCCGGATAAACAGAGACACACAAACACATATAAATAAATTTACTTTTTAAGCAAAACAATGACACCCAGCATCTGGGTTGGCAGGCTGGCTCAGCAGGCAAAACCCCTTGCCACACAAGCCTGAGGAACTCAGATCAGTCTTCAGTATCCACATTAATAAGTCAGATGCAACAGTATACATCTGCAGTCCCAACAATCCTATAGTGAAATAGGAGGCAGAGACAGGAGAATCACCCAGAAGATCATGGGCTACTGGCTGGGAGTATCCAGCATTGAGAAAAACAAGCAGAAAGAGCCTGCCCCAAGACAGAAGGTGAGAACCGGCTCTGGAACGATGCCTTTTAATCCACACATGCACATTGGGACACCTGCTTGTTCAGACTTACATACATGCATCACAAACACATAGAATGACTAATTTTTAAAAGATAAACAGGTTTCCTTGCTGCCTTTGAGAGACAAACCTCATGATTGGAAACAGACAAATATCTTCAATGAGGGAGTTAAAAAAAAAAACTAATTCAGAGCAAATGGAACTAGGAAACAAAACTGCAGTGCTTATTCTAACAAAATAGACTTTAAAGAAAAACTATTCATACAAGATAAAAAAAGAAAAACGTCACTTCTCGATTACGGCAACAATCCATCAATAGAGCATCACAACTCTAATTTTATATGCCCCCAATCCAGGGTCCCCTAATTTCATAGAAACAATATCAGTATATATATAAAGCCTCAGATTAACTCCAATATAGTAATAGTGGGTGATTTCAGTGCTCCACAAAGGACAATAGATAAGTCATCTAGACCAAAAATGAATACAGGAACATCAGGGTTAGATGACATTATAGATCAAATGGATACAACTGATACCTACAGAACATACCACCCGAGTACCGCAGAACAGACCGTCTTCGCTTTCTCTGAAGTAGAACTTACATATATTAGGACACAAGGCAAATCTCAACAAAGATGGGAAAATGAAGTAACTTCTTATATTCTATCTGACCTGAACTAAATAATGCTAGACATCAACACTAAGAACAACCACAGAAAGCACATAAATTCATGGAGACGAAACAACTCAACATAGAATAGTGAAGATGATATTGAAGAAATCATCAGTTTCTAATTGAGTTCTAATTACTAATTTCTTCAGTAGAAAATCAAACCTTCCCAGAATTGAATTTAAATGAAAGAACAACATACCAAAAGAATTCAAATCACTTTGGAATTAAGGCTAGAAATTGGGAATGGCACTTCATAAAATTTAAAAAAATCTATACAACAAAAGAAATGGTTGTTCTATTGAAGTGATAACCTAAAGAACAGAAGAGAGTCCTGGAAAACATTTGACGATCATTCATATCCAGAATATGAACTCAAAAAACTACACAAGAAACCAGTAAAAAGAAATGTAGTATCTGCCCTCAGGACTCTCCAAACCCTTGGTTCAGAACCCAAAGTCCCAACCCACTGCCACCCTTCCCCATGGCTTGCCTGCTTCTACTGCCGGGTGCCCACTCATACATTGAGCAGATAACCTCTGCTCAGGTGCAAGCCATGCCAGTGAGAAAAACAGGTACAGGTCACACCACTCAGAAGAACCGGTGCAGAACAAGCCACTCAGGAGAACAGGTGCAGGTCATACCAGCCAGAAAAACAGACCACAGCAGCCAGAACAGATTAACAGACTCAGGCAGAGACTCACTGCTGGACCAGAGGCCATGCCAGCTTCCAGAGCCCCAGCCCCCAACTCAGGTAGAGGCTCCCTGCTGAATCAGAAACCACACCAACACCAGCCTCAATAATTCCAAATATGTGGCTCCCATGGACCACTCAGTGCCACCCCACATACACTGTCCCCAATACCCCTCCCCTCCTCATCACTGTGTCTTACCCCTGAACTCTGGTGGAGATCCCCTGCTGAAACAATGGCCATGCTAGCCACCAGGAGTCCAGGCCCCAACTGAGACAGAGACTCCATGCTGGACCTACTGCCAGAAATCTAGGCCAAAAAGACCAGAAGACCAAAGAGGAAACAGAAATCAAAGAACAAAACACCCATTAACAAAGACAAACTCGGAAATTGCACCTGCACCTATATTCATCCAGCAGCCAGATACCTAGATGCCAGCGTAAGAACACAATCAACAGCAGCCAGGGCAATGCGGTACCACCAGAGCCCAGCTATCCTACTGCAGCAACCCCTGAATATTCCAACACAGCTGAAGCACAAGAAAATGACCTTAAAATCCACTTTATGAGGACAATAGAGGTCCTTAAAGAGTAAATAAATAAACCTCTCAAAGAGATCCAGGAAAGGACAAACAAAGCAATTGGAGTAAATTAATAAATCCCTTAAACCAAGCCAAGAAAAAAAAAACAGTTGAAGGAAATGAATAAAACTGCTTAGGATCTGCAAACGGAAATAGAAGCAACAGAGAAAACACAACCTGAGAGAATTCTGAAAATGAAAAGTCTAGGTAAGTGAACAGGAACTACAGACACAGGCATCACCAACACAACACAAGAGAGGGAAGAGAATCTCAGGCATTGAAAATACGATAGGAGAAATAGATATGTCTCTCAAAGAAAATGTTAAATCTAAAAACTTCCTGGCACAAAACATCCAGGGAATCTGGGACACTATGAAAAGACCAAACCTAATAATAATAGGAATAGAAGAAGGAGAATCCCAGTTCAAAGGCCCAGAAAATAGTTTTTTTAACAAAATTATAAAAGAAAAATTTCCTAACCTAAAGAAGGACATGCCTGTCAAAGTATAAGAAGCTGACAGAACACCAAATGGATTGGGTCAGAAAAGAAAGTCCCCTTGCCACATAATAATCAAAACACTAAATATACAGAACAAAGAAAGAAAATTAAAAGCTGCAAGGGGAAAAGGCCAGGTAACATAGAATTACACCTGATTTCTCAACAGAGACACTAAAAGCCAAAAGGGCTTGAACAGATGTCTTACAGACTCTAAGAGACCATGCATGCCAACCCAGACTACTATACCCAGAAAAACTTGCAATCAACATAGATGGAGAAAACAAGACATTCCATGACAAAGTCAAATTTAAACAGCATCTATCCACAAATCCAGCCACACAGTAGGTACTAGATGGAAAACTATAACCCAAGGAGAATAAGTACACACAGGAAATAAATAATTTCACACCAGCAAATAATATGAAATACCCTGGAGTAACTCTAACCAAGCAAGTGTAAGACTCGTATGGCAATAACTTCAGGTGTTTGAAGAAAGAAATTGAAGAATATATCAGAAGATGGAAAGATCTTCCATTTTCATGGATTGGTAGTATTAACATAGTAAAAATGGACATCTTACCAAAAGCAATCTAGAAATTCAACACGATCTTCATCAGAATTTCAACACAATTTTTTAAAGACTTTGAAAGGACAACATTCAACTTCATATGGAAAAAAAAAACCCTAGGATAGCTAAAACAATCCTGTTGAATAAAAGAACTTCTGGAGGTATCACCATCCCTGATTTTAAGCTATACTACAGAGATATTATTGTAGGTGGAGTTTTCCCATCCCAGAAGCTGCTTCCAAATTACCACACAAAGCTTAATATTAATTGTAAATGCTCAGCCAATAGCTCTTACCTTTTATGTTAACCCATATACTTTATTCATACTCTGCCATGTGGCAGTACCTTTATTAGCATGGCATGTTCATCTCATGCTCCTTTGGCATCTGGCTGGAGACTCCTGACTCCACTCTTCCTTATCCCACCCTTCTCAGTTTGGCTTTCCTACCTAACTTGACCCTGTTCAGCCATTGGCTAGTCAGCTTGTTTATTAAACCAATCATAGCAACCTATATTCACAAAGTCTACAGAAGGATTATTTCCCAGCAAGCTATGATAATAAAAACTGCATGATATTGGCATAAAAACATGCAGGTTGATATACAAAGTCAAATAAAAGACATAGACATAAATCCACACACTTATGTAAGGATAACAGAATTTTTTCCAAGTTCCTGCCCTGAGAAAATTCCTCCCAGAGTCCTGGGAAAGATGCTATGTATGGTATGGGGTATCTGAGGGAAAGGAATCTAGGTACACTATCCTCTTTTGTCCATTTACTTTATTCCTTTATGACAAAACTCTATCTATACAGCTTCAGTTCCATCCTGAGTCTCAGTTCCTCTTTGTACCTACTTTTTCTGTCCCCTCATAGCCCCAGTAATAACTAAGCCCTTATGCTTTTGGTCTCATCTACATCCTCTATTCCTTCATTCTCCATCCATCCTTAATGACTCCTTACCCCTGGCCCCGATAAACTCTATAAGAGATATGCCTTACCCTCTACAGAATCTCTGTCCTCCTCTCCTCTCCTGGCCACCGGTTCTGTGTCTACCTCTGGAATTTTGCTGCAGTCCTTACTGCACCTGGTTATGCAAAAAGCCCTAATGTTCTCAGTCAATCTTTCTGCCATGCCCCTAGCCCCGAAGGAAGGGGATGGTCTTAGCTTCATTTGTACATGAAACAAAGCTATGTATCTGCTACCTGCTTGTCTCCTAGGCTCTGTGGGGGTGTTGGTACCTATTGGAACAGTGTCTGAGAAGCTTAGCTATTTGCCAAAATAGTCTGGAAGTATTTGTGCACACAAGAATTTCATAGCAGAAGACAGCTGAAATATTAAGGCTGTATAACACCAAATATTCCATGATAAATGGCTTCCCATTCGACGGACCCTTGGCCAGTCAAAGTATAGCTTTAATACACAGCTTTTTTTTTTATAATATATTCTTGTGGCCCACAAGGCCTATGGACACCTGATTTTTGATAAAGAAGTCAGAAATATGCAATGGAAAAAAAGAAAGCATCTTCAGTAAATGGTGCTGGTCTAACTGGATATTGATGTCTTAGTTAGGGTTTCTATTCATTTGAAGAGACACCATGACCATGGGAACTCTTATAAAGGAAAACATTTAATTGAAGAGAAGGCTTACAGCTTCAGAGGTTCAGTTCATTATCATCATGATAGAGAGCATGCTGGTGTGCAGGCAGAAATGGTGCTGGAGAAGGAGATGCTATATGTTGATCTGCAGGCAACAAGAAGTAGACTAAGTGTCACACTGAGTGAAGCTTGATCTTATATGAGACTTCAAAGCCTGCCTCCACCACGACATGCTTCCTCTAACAAGGCCATACCTACTCCAACAAACC
The DNA here is from genome assembly GCA_902168415.1 of Peromyscus melanophrys. NCBI lineage: Eukaryota > Metazoa > Chordata > Mammalia > Rodentia > Cricetidae > Peromyscus > Peromyscus melanophrys. The sequence continues at coordinate 44,336 of CABHPR010119046.1, forward strand.
TGTACCTCCTAATAGTGCCACTTCCTATGAGCTTATGGGGGACAATTACAGTCAAACTACCACAGCTGTTATGTAGAAAAATGCAACTAGATCCATATCTATCACTCTGCACAAAATTCAAATCCAGATGGTTCAAAAGACCTTTACATAAAACCAGATACACTGAACCTGATAAAAGAGAAAGAAATGGCCTTGAATACATTTGGTACTGGAGACAATGTCCTGAACAAAATACCAATAGCACAGGCACTAAGATCAATAATTGATAAATGGAACCTCATGAAACTGTAAAGTTTCTGTAAGGCAAAGGATACTGTCAATAGGACAAAAAGGCACACTGCAGAAAAAGAAAAGATTTTCACCAAATCTACATCTGACAGGGGGCTAATATCTAAAATATATAAAATATATAAAACTCAAGAAACTAGACATAAATAAACCAAATAATCAAATTCAAAATTGTGGTACAGATCTAAACAGAATTCTCAACAGAGGACTCTCAAATTGGTGAGCAACACTTAAAGAAATGTTCAACATCCTTAGCCATCAGGGAAATGCATATAAAAATGACTTTGAGATTCCATCTTACACCTGTCAGAGTGACTAAGATTAAAAACACAAGTGACAGCTCATGTTGGCAAGGACATGTGACAAAAGGAAAACTCCTCCATTGATGATAGAGTGCAAATTCAATGTGGTGTTTTCTCAGAAAGTTTGGAATCTATTTATCTCAAAAACCAGTTATACTACTCCTGGGCATAGACCCAAACAATGTTCCCTTCTACCACAAAGACATTTGCTCAACTATGTTCATAGCAGCCAGTAACTGGAAACAACTGAGATGTCCCTCAATGGATGGAAGAATGGATAAAGAAAATGTGGGCCGGGCGGTGGTGGCGCACGCCTTTAATCCCAGCACTTGGGAGGCAGAGCCAGGCGGATCTTTGTGAGTTCGAGGCCAGCCTGGGCTACCAAGTGAGTTCCAGGAAAGGCGCAAAGCTACACAGAGAAACACTGTCTTGAAAAAACCAAAAAAAAGAAAAGAAAATGTGGAACATTTACACAATGGAGTATTACTCAGCTCTTTAAATAAAAAAAAGGTTATGACATCATGAAATTTGCAGGCAAATGGCTGGAACTAGAAAAATCACCAGGAGTGGGTTAACTCAGACCCAGAAGGAAAACATGTACTCATAAGTGGATATTAGCTGTAAAGTAAAACATAATTATGCTATAATACAAAGTCTCAGAGAGGCTCAGTAATAAGAAGGACTCAAGTGGAGGACACATGTATCTCCCTGGGTATCATAATTAGAGCTGATTTCCCAGGTAAGCTGTGGGTGGGTGGGGATGGGAACAAGAGTGGTCAGGCATGGGGAGGAGGGATGGAGGAAGAGAGTACCGGGAGTGATGGCTTTAATTGGGGGGCATTTAGGACAAGAGGTAGAAAACTAGTGCAATGGAAACTCCCTGGAATCTATTAGGGTGACCCTTGTAAAGACACCTAGTAATTGGGAATAAGAAGCCTGAACCAGTCACTTTCTGTAATCAGGCAAGACTTCCAATGGAAGGATTGGGACACCAACCCAGCCACCAAACTTTTGACCTACAATTTGTTCTTCCTATAAGATGTACTGGGGTAAAGGAAGCACAGAAATTGTGGGAGTGGCCAACCAATGACTGGTCCAACTTGGGATCTACTTCATGAGAGGGAGCCCATGCCTGACACTGCCTGGGGGACCAAGAACCAGTGGCTGGATATCCCAGAGACCTGGGATGAACCAAACATGACTGCCAAAAAAAAAAAGGAAGGATGAGAGACTGAAGGAAGGATGGAAGGAAGGAAGGAAGGAAGGAAGGAAGGAAGGAAGGAAGGAAGGAAGGAAGGAAGGAAGGAAGGAAGGAAGGAAGGAAAGAAGTCATTACAATGAAATGATTCCTAATGATGTTCTGCTGCACTGGTAGACTGGAGCCTAGCATAACTGTCATCAGAGAGGCTTCGTCCAGCATCTGATAGGAGTAGGTGCAGAGACCCACAGCCAAACATTAGACAGGGCTTAGGAAATCCCACAGAAGAGGGGAAAGAAAGATTGTAGGAGCCAGAGGACACCATAAGAACACAGCTCATAGAATCAACTAATCTGGGTTCAGAGATCACAGACACTGAACTGACAACCTGAGAGCTTGTATGATGGTCTGACCTAGGTCCTCTGCATATGTGTTAGGGTTGTGAAACTTGGTGTTCTTGTGGGTTTCCTAACAGTGGTATTGGAGGTGTTGCTGACTATTTTGCCTACTTTTGGGACCCTTTTCCTCCTACTAGGTTGCCTCATCCAGCCTTGATGTGATGGTATGTGCTTATTGTAACTTGTTATGCCATATTTGCTTGATATCCCTGGGAGGCCTACACTTTTCAGAAGGGAAATGGAGGAGGAGTGGATATGGGGGAGATGGGGGCAGGGACTGGGACAAGAGGAGAGAGGGGAAACTGTGGTTGGGATGTAATATATGTAGAGAAGAATTAATTAAATTTTTTGTGAAAACTCATTATTCTTTATTGTGAAATGACTCATTGTAAGGTAAATATCTATTTCCTCTTTATTTCAATGTATATATATATATATACAACATGGTTTGATTATAATCATACCACATTAAACTGTTATAACCCTTCTTTTCGAGTTGAACGCATACAGAAGGCAAATGTCTGGAATTCACTTGTCCTGCTGTTTTAATTAAATTATATGTTTTAGTAAACCAATATGTACTCAAATGAATATTCCCTCTTCCACATTTACATTTCCATTCATGTTGTCATTGCTCCAGTCTTTTTTCTTTTATTCATTTTGTCTTTTTTTATTTAAAATATTTTTATTTTACATACCAACCACAGTTCCCCCTCTCCCCTCCCTCCCACTTACCCCTTACCTTCCCCCCCCCCACCCTACCCTCTATCCACTCCCAAGAGAGGGCAAGGCTTCCCATGAGGAGCACATCAAGTTGAGGCAGGAACAAGCCCCTCCCTCTTGTATCAAAGCTGAGCAAGGTATCTTACCATAGGGAATGGGCCACAAAAAGCCAGTTCATGCATTAGGGATAAATCCTGGTCCCACTGCCAGTGGCCTTACAAACTGTCCAAGCTACACAACTGTCACCCACATTCAGATGGCCTAGTTGTCAGACCAGAGTCAGTGAGCTCCAACTAGCTCAGGTCAGTTGTCTCTGTGGGTTTCCCCATCGTGATCTTGACCTCTTGGCTCATATAATCCCTCCTCCCTCTCACTGACTGAACTCCAGGATCTCTTTCCAATGCTTAGCTGTATATGTCTGCATCTGCTTCCATCAATTACTGGATGAAGGTTCTATGATGACAATTAGGATAGTCATCAATCTGATTCCAGGGGAAGGCCAGTTCAGGTAGCCTCTCCACTATTGCTTGGAGTCTTAACTGGGGTCATCCTTGTGAATTCCTAAGAATTTCCCAAGCAACAGGTTTCTCCCTAATTCCATAATGGTTCCCTCTATCAAGATATCTCTTTCCTTGCTCTCCCTCTCTGTCCCTCCCCCAACTCAACCATCCCATTCCCTCATGTTTTCTTCCCACCTCCACTTACCTCCTCCTCTCCACACTCCTAATTTATTCAGGAGATCTTATCTATTTCCCCTTCCTAGGGGGATCCATGCAAGTCTCTCTTAGGTTCTCCTTGTTACCTAGATTCTCTGGGGTTGTATATTGTAGCCTGGTTATCCCTTGCTTTATGTCTAATATCCACTTATGAGTGAGTATATACTGTGTTTGTCTTTCTGGGTCTGGGTTACCTCACTCAGGATTTTTTTTTAGGAATTTTTTTTCTAGTTACATTCATTTGCCTGCAAATTGCATGTTGTCATTACTTTTACTGCTGAGTAATACTCCATTGTGTTAATGTACCACATTTTCTTTATTTAGTGTAGCTGGAGTTTTTCTGGTCCTGCTCAGCTCCTGCAGCCCTGGGGTCAGCCGCTTGGACCCAAGTAAACACACAGAGACTTATATTACTTATAAACTGTATGGCCATGGCATGCTTCTTGCTATCTAGTTCTTATATCTTAAATTAACCCATCCCTATTAAGCTATAAGTTGCCACGTGGCTTGTGGCTTACGTACTTTACATCTTGTTTCCTCTGGGTCTGGCTGGTGACTCCTGACTCAGCCTTCCTGTTCACAGAATTCTCTTCTCTGCTTATCCCACCTACACTATACTTCCTGCCTGGCTACTAACCAATCAGCATTTTATTTATCAATCAATCAGAGCAACACATTTCACAGCATACAAAAAGACATCCCCAGCAATTCAGTCTTTGGTTGAGGAGCAACTAGGTTGTTTCCAGTTTCTAGAATTATGAATAAAACTGCTATGAGCATAGTTGAGCAAATATCCTTGTGTTATGAATGTGCATCCTTTGGGTATATGCCCAAGAGTAGTATTGCTGGATCATGAGGTAGATTGATTCCCAATTTTCTGAGAAACCACCATACTGATTTCTAAAGTGGCTGTACAAGTTTGCACTCCCACCAGCAATGGAGTGTTCCTCTTAGTCCACATCCTCTCCAGCATACGCTGTCATCAGTGTTTTTGATCTTAGCCATTTTGACAGGTATAAGATGATATTTCAGAATTGTTTTGATTTACATTTCATTGATGACTAAGGATGTTGAGCAATTCTTATGTGTCTTTTGGCCATTTGAGATTCTTTTCTTGAGAATTCTCTGTTTAGAATCGAATTGAAGACCCTGACATTAATCCATAAACCTATAAACACCTGATTTTTGACAAAGAAACCAAAAATGTACAATGGAAAAAAGAAAGCATCTTCAACAAATGGTGCTGGCATAACTGGATGATGGCATTTAAAAGAATGCGAATAGATCCATGTCTGTCACCCTGCACAAAACTCAAGTCCAAGTGCATCAAAGGCTTCAACATGAATCCAGTCACACTGAACCTGATAGAAGAGATAGTGGGAAGTAGCCTTGAACACATTGACATAGAAGACTACTTCCTAAATATAACACTGAAAGAAACAATTAATAAATGGGGCCGGGCGTTGGTGGCGCACACCTTTAATACCAGCACTAGGGAGGCAGAGGCAGGCGGATCTCTGTGAGTTCGAGGCCAGCCTGGTCTCCAAAGCGAGTTCCAAGAAAGGCGCAAAGCTACACAGAGAAACCCTGTCTCGAAAAACCAAAAAAAAAAAAAAAAAAAAAAAAAGGGATATTGATATTTCATGGAAAATTGTTGGATATTTAAGAGTAATTGTGACAGGAAAGGTTGTAGTGAATGCCCAAGACTGGGTGTATACCAGACTTGAGAAGGAACTGCTTGAGTGATGCAAGGTTTCTCATCATGATCTCGATGTTCCTTGCTCATAGAATCCCTCCTCTCTCTCATTGATTGGACTCCTGGAGCTGGGCCTGGTGCCTGGCTGTGGAAGTTCCCCTTTTTAGTAAGCCATGATCTCCATATGAGAGAGAAGAAGCAGTGTTTTTCTTTCTGAGTCTGGGTTACTTCCCTTAAGTCAAATATTCTCCAGTCCCATGCACTTACCTGAAAATCATACAATTTCATTTTTCTTTATGTCTGAATAAAATTCTGTTGTGTATATGCACCTCTGTTTCTTGAATCTTAAACAGTCTTATAATTAAATACCCAGAGCCAGATATTGCTGAAGGATCAGAGAGACAAATGAAGAAGCCACTGCCACGTCTCACCTAGCCAACTCCACGAATCCTCTGAATGAATGTCTCTGAGTCCTCAGCTGAAAGCTCTCCAGCTAAAAAGCCTTAGTTCTTGTCTCCTCACAACTTATATACCTTTCTCTGCCCAGCCATATTAATTCCTTCCTAGTGCTAGGATTAAAGGCTAGTGATGGCTCTGTTTCTCTCCTAGACTTAATCAATATCATGTAGGCCAGGATGGCTTTAAACTCATGGAGATCCTCACAGATCTTTGCCTCCTGAGTGCTAGGATTAAAGATGTGTGCCATCACTGTCTGGCCTCTATGTTTAATCTAGTGGCTTGTTCTGTTCTCTGATCTTCAGGCAGATTTTATTAGGGACACAAAGAAAATTTTAGGATTATGGAGTAGTCCGTGAGGGTGTATCGTCTGAGCCAGTTGTCTTTAAACCGTTCTGGATGTTGGATCATCTGGGCCATGGTGTCACTGGAGACCTTTCAGGGGGTCTTGGCTGGTCAAACCTGATGTATCTTAATCTAGAATAAATCCATAGCCTCTGGCTTTCTGTGGAAACAGAATCAGAGCCTCCTTTCCAAAGCAACATATCCTTACATCCAAATTTTGAAGTCAAGGTACCTTTAAAATATACATATTGGCTTAATTCAACAGTTTTTACTATTAAATGTTTTTTGTAGTTAAAAATCCCAAAGACAACACAATCCAGATTCTCTGTGTGATATTCATCTTTACATGACTTATTTTTTATATTAATTTTACTGTCTGTTTAAAGACTTTATTTTTTAAAACTATGTTTTTGTTTATATAACTGTAATCACTTTTTTTCTCTTTTAAGCCTATGTATATTTTACACACATTGTAAACTATTCCATCTGAATCTGTCTTATTGTTTAACTATTGCTTTAAACTGCGGCATTCTAAGACTGAAACGGCACTGTGGCTGCTGGCTCCACCCACCTCAGCTTCCCAACATGGCGGTGGTATGTTTACTGCCAGCTCTGGGAGCCATTGTGGGTCTATGCTTTTATCAAATCAGAGTGTAGCCCAGAAATCTCTCTCTCTTTTTTTTTTTTTGTATTATCACAGGCTAAATCCACCACGCAGCTTAATGTGCCGCTTGCACATGCCTCATTCCCTCCATACTGTAGGTCAAACATGCAAGCCAGGAACCCGCCATAGTAGCTCAAACCCACAGGCTGCGGCTAACTTTAGAGAGACAAGTAGGAAGCTGTTTTTAGCTCCATTTTAGAATCTTTATTCAGGTTTTAGGTGGAAATTCTTGCCCCACGTTAGGCGCCATTTGTAGCTAGAGTTTTCCTGCCTGGCCCACAGTCAGGATAAATCTCTATCACCCGCCAGTCCCACAGCCGCTCAGACCCAACCAAGTAAACACAGAGACTTATATTGCTTACAAACTGTATGGCCATGGCAGGCTTCTTGCTAACTGTTCTTATATCTTAAATTAATCCATTTCTATAAATCTATACCTTGCCACATGGCTCGTGGCTTACTGGCATCTTCTCATGCTGCTTGTCATGGTGGCAGCTGGCAGTGTCTCCTCCACTCAGAAAGAAAAACACTGCTTCTTCTCTCTCATATGGAGATCATGGCTTACTAAAAAGGGGAACTTCCACAGCCAGGCACCAGGCCCAGGAGTCCATTCAATGAGAGAGAGGAGGGATTCTATGAGCAAGGAACATCGAGATCATGATGAGAAAACATACGGAGATGGACAGCCAAACTAGTGGAAACTCATGAACTGTGGACCAACAGTTTGGAGCCCCCATGAGACTGGACTAGGCCCTCTGGATAGGCAAGACAATTGTTTAGCTTGAACTGTTTAGGGGGCCCCTAGGCAGTGGGATCGGAATCTGTCCCTGGTGGATGAGCGGGCTTTTTGGAGCCCAGTGCCTATTGTGGGACACTTTGCACAGCCTTGATGCAGCGGGAAGGAGCTTGGACCTGCCTTAACTGAATGTACTAGGCTCTGCTGACTCCCCATGGGAGGCCTTACCTTGGAGGAGGTGGGAATGAGGGTAGGTTGGGGAGGAAGGCTGAGGGGTGGGAGGAGGGAGGAGAGGGGGAATCTGTGGTTGGTATGTAAAATGAATAGAAAATTTCTTTATAATAAAAAAAAAAAAGGCCAGGCGGTGGTGGCGCATGCCTTTAATCCCAGCACTCGGGAGGCAGAGGCAGGCGGATCTCTGTGAGTTCGAGGCCAGCCTGGGCTACCAAGTGAGTTCCAGGAAAGGCGCAAAGCTACACAGAGAAACACTGTCTCGAAAAAAATAAAAAAATAAAAAAATAAAAAAAAATAAAAAAATAAAAAAAAAGACTCCCAGAGCCAAAGGGGGAAAATAAAAAATAAATAAAAAGGGATCTTGAGAGGGCAAAATCAGAGAGTCTCTAAGGGAAAAGTAGGACAATACATGTGACCTGAAAAGCGGTGGGAGGAAAGAAAGGTTTAAGTGGGGAAAGAGGTGGAGAGATGGAAGAGAAAGGGGTGGGGAAAGTCAACCAAAACTAATGATGTATGGAAAAGTCGTTATGATGTGTCATTCTTGAGAAGGTAATGTAAATTATTTTGTATGAGAAAAACAGTTTGAATGGGGCATGCTGCACGGGAGAATACAGCTGCTCCCAGGGGACATGAAGATACAAGTGCTAGGACCGGTTGCCTGTCTACAAGCTGTTCATTAGGGTGCAGCTGTAAGCCCTCTGAAACAACATAGGCAATCTCCACTGCTGGTAAGCTCCTCCCTGATGGCTGACTGGCCCTCAATGTGCTAGGACAAGGAAAAGAGAGGGGGGCGTTAAGAGGGTATTAGAAGCAGCAAAGACATCCTGTGTTCATGAATCGATTGGCTGACCATCGTCTTAGCCTACAGATTCTTCTACAAGGCAGTACTTCCTCAGTCAAGCCTGAGCATACAAACTCTGCAGAGACTGTCCCTTTACTGCACCCGTCCCCTCCTGCGTGACAGGAGACTGCTGTGGGACACCAGGGGGAGGAGGGACTGCATGACAGGAGACTGCTGTGGGACACCAGGGGGAGGAGGGACTGCATGGCAGCTGTGCAGCCTCTTTCCTCTGTTGGAATTATCTGTGCAAAAGAACTACACAAGAGAACACATTATAGAGAGGAATCCACAGAGTCTGCTTAGTGGGCAAAGGAATTTATTAAGGAGAAAAATTCACTCACTGTACAGAACAGAATAGTCACAGGTTCTGGAACGCTGTTCCAGCCGCCTGAGTTAGTCCAGTATCCAAAACCACAAGGCAGAGAAGAGAGTGCATACATGAGTCTCAAGACTTAAGGGTCACTGAGAGAACACATCCCAGGGGCATGTACTTCAAAGTCATAGGCAGGTAGAGCAGTTACCTGCTGCATCTCTAAAGGCAGTGCTTCAAGGTCATATACAGAACAGCTACCTACTACATCTCCCCTTTTGTCTAAATAAGAAAGTCCTAACCTAATACAAAACTATATACAATAGGAACAATTATCAAATATTGTCCAGAAGAGGGGACAGGTAATAACCTAAACAAAAATAGAATTACAACCAGCAAGAACAACATCAAACAAGAGACACATACTAAAATCCAGAGATGTCCAGAACATAGGTAAACAGCATGTCCTATCCTAAAAAAATCTAACTTAGTATCTGAAATGTTCTTAGCTAAGATATGAGAGGATCATAACTGTAACTATCTAGTCTCCACCCCACCAAAGACCTGAAAAGGAACATAATAATACTTGAGAAATATAGAAAATGCAAGCAAGCAATTTCTGAAATTCTTGCAAGAATAGACAGAGATGGCTGGAAGCCTGGACAGTCACCTAAAGTTTCTCAGTACCATTGGGGCATCCAATTTGGCTACAGGCCTAGAATATCTGACAGACCATTTTCAGAAGCAGGAATTTTGAAAGACCATATTACCCTATCTTGGCAGGGTTCAGTAGTCTCTTTTCCTTCTGTCCTGCTTGTCTGGAAAGGACAGCGTACATACTGTCAGCAGTCAAGACAAGGGCAGTTCTTTGCCCAGCAGGCCATTTTGTGCCAAGAAGAAGACAAACTTCCAGAGTGTCTTAGAAGTCAAACTAGTCTCTTAGGATCAGATCAGTGCTGCCAGGAGCAATTGTGTCTCGCATCAACAGAATCTAAGTTATCAAAACATTTAAATGCCATATTCTTTAGGTCTATGAAGTATTTGAAGATTACCTATCCATCCAACATATGTTTCTATAAACCTGGAAAACCTAACTAACATAACTATAGAAATGACAAGCATAGATTACTATAAATCTGTACGTCTTATCTACCTAAATAGCTTAAGGACTAAGGCTTCACATTAACAAGGTAAACAGTCTGTAAACAGATGTACAGTATAAGGACAATGACCTCAAAATTGTGACAATACACCAAATATCTTAAACGGTGGTAGAAATGTATAGTGCAATTATTGGTGAAATTATTAAGGCCACTCCACACAGTTAAAAGGGAGGTTTATTTAGTGGTGTAACTTACAAATGAAGGGATAGGTAGGTTGCAGGGTCTGGGAAAGAAGTAGCGCAGTCTGGCGGTGTTCTCTGGAGAACTCTGCTCCGTCTACCTCCAGCGTCCAGGGTCCAGGAACCAAGAGAGCCCGCGCATCCGGATCTCGGGTCTTCAGGGTCCTCTCTTGGCCCCGCCTTGTAGGCGTGACAGTTACCTAAGCCTCAATGGGGGTTGGAACTTTCAGATCAAGGTTGGAATGGCTACCCACTACATGCACTATGATAACAATGTCCTTAATATGTATCAATATATTAAATATCCTGAACAGAGGTAGAACATACATACAGTATGACAAATATAGTTTTACATTTGTATCAATATACAAAAAATTTCAAATAAAAATAGGAATATGTATATAATATGAAAATTATAGTTTTGAATTTGTATCAATATACAAATTACCTTAAATATGAATACAAAAATGGTTTACATTTGTATCAATATACAAGAATCCATATCAGTGCAAATTATCCAAGGCTGAAAATTAGCTAAATTAGTTTACTAGTAGATACAATAATCTACTTTAATATCCTATATCTATCCATTCCCCTTTTTTCCTTTTCTTAAAGAGAATACTCAGTCTAAATTTTATTGTTCCACCCCCAAACCTATAACCATTTATCCATAACTCTGAGAAAATTGAAACCTTCGGGAGAGGGGGCTTCATTTTCTTAGAATTGCTTCCTGATGTTTAGGGGGCGATGGTACTTCTGTGGGGTCCTGTAAGAAAGCTTGATAGTTAGGTCTCAATAGGACTAGCTGTAGAGTCTGCAGCCAGTCTCAAAGTAATGAGTAAGGTTGTATGAGATTCTGGCTAGAAGTGTAGTATGATGAACCATCTCATCTTAGAACTGTCCTAGAGAGTTTTCAGTCCAAAGTTGATTATGGAGTAATGTTCTTAGGTACAATGGCATCATTCTGGACCAGGCAGAGTCATTGTTGTGGGGCCCCATCTCACTTCTGGAGACTTCAGAGATCGCTATTGGAAAGACTTATTTTTCACTGCAGAAAACTTGAACGTTATTAATATCAAAATGGAAAGTTTGGGTTTATGATGAATTGAGAATCCAGAAATCAAGGATAAGCATGGACAGAAATAGAATCTTGACAACAATGGTCCCTAGATTATTGATTTTCTTCTGTCTCACACCAGTTGGCTCTTCCGATATGAGACAGAATCTCCTAATTTTCTTTTAGAAAAATGCTTGGGTTTAGAGAAGGAGAGAGCCACATTCCAACTCCAAAGCCAACTTGATTTATAATTGAAGCAGGACCACAACTATTCTAGAGTTAAATAGCTATTGATGTTAGGCAGTGAGATATTACCCTGTAGAGTATATTGGTACCAATAGGTCCTTCCTTTCTGCTATAGGCGTCTAGGTGTCCAAGGCCTTATAATTTCTTGAAGACGGTATTTCTAATATCCTATAAAGACAAAAAAGCATGAGACAACTAATCTCAGGGTTGTGGTTTTGAGCCCCATATTGGGCACCAAATATAGCAAGAAATCTATGGAGTCTGTTTAATGAGCAAAGGAATTTATTAGGAGGAAAAACTCACTGTACAGAACAGAATAGTCATAGGTTCTGGAATGCTGTTATGGCACCTGAGCCAGTCCCATATCCAAAACCATGAGGTAGAGAAGAGAACATGTACATGCATCTTAGGTCTTAAGAGTGGCTAAGAGGCCACACCCCAGAGGCATGTACTTCAAGGTCATAGGCAGGTAGAAGTTACTAGCTGCATCTCTAGGGGCACTGCTTTGAGGTCATAGACAGAACAGCTATTCACTACAACACATTTCCCCCATGAGCCTCCAGAAGGAATCTACAACCATCCTGTACCTCTGACTTGCAAGGGATATCATGTGTTATTTTAAGCCAGTACATTTGTTTTAGTTTTTTTTTTTTTAAGGGAAAGCAGAAATATGCTTCTTATTGCCCAGAATTATGCACCAGAGTTTCCCCCATTTGGGGAAATCTCAGGGGTTTGCATACCCACAGTGGATTGGATGAGCCTCACCCTGAAGAAATCACCTTAATTAGTGGTCATGATTTCTCCTTGCTAGGGGAGTATAACTCAGTTTATTGGTGACAGTGTACTGTTGTGTGATAACATGACTAGTTCAGCTGCACTACTTTTTTTTTTTTTTTGAGTTGAAGTGAGTTTTATTTTGATTATTTTTTCTCAGTGCTGTGAATACAGTGATTAGTTGGAAAGCTGATTTCTATTCTATAGGAGCTCTACACAGGCACAACTATTTCCATAACCTGTGCTCCTACCCATCTCCTTTGCTTGCATCACTGAGAAGAGAAGGCGTGGCATACTCCTATATAAATGCGGTACTGTTAGCTGTTGGAGTTTTATTTTGTTGTTTTGTTTTCCAGACAATGTTTCTCTGTGTAACCCTGACTGTCCTGGAACTTGCTCTGTAGATGAGGCTGGCCTTGAACTCAGAAATCTGCCTCCCTCTGCCTCCCAAGTGCTCGGATTAAAGATGTGTGCCACCATGCCTGGCTACTGTTTGAGTTTTAAAGCCTGAATTTTTTTTTTTTTTTTTTGGTGTTTGCTTATTTTTTCTTTTCTAACTTTGCTTTTAAAATTTTCAGAACAGAAGGAAGATAAGAAGGACATAGTTTGATTGCTTTTCACATTTTCTGGAAGGGGTTAAAAAAAGCCCTCAGTTCCCGGTCAATGTTAATTTTAAAGTTTGGGGTTTTTTTATTTCTTTTTAATTGCCCTTTAATTTCTTATTGATCTGATAATTAAAGGATTATTGTTTGATTCACTGGGTGAGCTGGCAAGATTGCTGAGATGAAATTAAATTAATTGACCTGTCCTCTTTTGCTAGCAATTGGCTTCTGCAATATCCATAGTTACAATGCACTCAAGAAAACACAGCAGGAAAGGACAGCATAGCCTGGAAGCTCTACCACTGTCTGACTACTTCAACTCATCACCATGTTTTATTGGCCCACTGGGCAGAGGGACCTGTTAGGACAAATCTGGACCAGTGGTAGAAATCTAAGGAGGTTCAGGTGCTGTGCAATTTTCTTCTATTTCACTCTTAGACTGGGAAGGCCTGTTGGTACATTCCTTCAGATACTATGTAGTGTTAATTTTCCAGTATGAAGTTTTGGGTTAGCCTCTGCTGTCTCCTATCTGTTCCCCACCCTTAAGCTTATTTTAGTGCATAGCTTTCATTTGTGTTTTAGTCAACTAGGATAGCAAAATGCCTAATACACTGTTGCTTTGACACTGTTCTTTTTTTTTTTTTTTCATTCTGTTTGTGGTCTTAAGTAGGGGTGCTGCCAGAGAGGGTGTGGTGTTCTGCAGCAGGGTATGGTAGCAAAGCTGGCCTCTTTCTGGTGAGCTTTTGCAGATTGGAATTCTTACTAGAACACCATGTTCTAAGGGGTAGGTAGGGTTTACAAAGCATGAGCTCAAACACTGACCTCCCTTAAGGAATGTGAAATGCAGTAGTGAAGACAGGGATGCTAACATGTCATGAAGTCAAGAATGTCATTTGGAGAAGAAACTACCTGACATAGAGTCTCGTGCCTGGTATTGTTTTAGAAAAGCATCCTAGAAGAGAGGTCTTTAATTGGGAGGAGGCTAGCATTTTTGTTAGAGGACATTAAGCATCAAAAAATAAATATATGTCTTTGAGTCCCTGGGGAGCTGACCTGGCCTGCCAGAGGTGTGTACCTTGGTGATCATGGTGACAGCTGGGTAAAGTGACAATTGGTTTTGTCCTGTAGAAATAATAGGTCAGTCACTGGCCTGGAACTTCCTTGTAGACCAGGCTTCAGTTCCCAGGGATCCACCTGCCTCTGCCTCCTGAGTACTGGGATTACAGGCGTACACCAGCCACTGCACCCTGCAGGAAGGAACATTTCATGCTCACATTCCAGTACATGTGCCCCAGCACCCGTCTCCATCCTCACCCCAGGGCTGTGCTCCTGCCAGCAGACTCATTTCCAATCTGTGTCAGCACCGTCGTCCCCATGCACCAGCTGAAGTCACTGCAAGCCCACTCAGCTGCTCTCTGAAGGAAGACTGGCTTACACCACCTTTCAGGGAATCTCTGTCAGCACAGGAGACACAAACCACAAGGGGGCATCCTTCTCCACAGAACCAGAGGGCCACAGACAGAAACTAGATAAGATGGATACATGATGGGGGATAGTGAGGCCTGTTCTTAGTGCAATCAATGTATATTTTAGCTATGAATTTTCTTTCCCTTCCCAGGATTCCCTGGTTAACACCAGCAACACATATGTTCAAGTCCGTTCACCATCATAGCACTTTATGAACCGGCTGCGATTAATTGAGGATTTTCATTTACCAGGTCTGTAAAGATGACATGGTGGTTAAAAGCACATACTGAACCTGAAGAGGATCCGAGTTCAGTCCTCACTAACTGTAGGGAAAAGGGGCTGGCTAGAGAAACCCACCCTGACCCTGGAGCCCAGAATAAGGGAAGGATGGCACAGATAAAGCCAGTTTAGCTCAGATCAGAGCCATCTCTGCCCCTGTCCACCTGACTTGTGAAATCAACCAATCACAGAGCAGGACGGTAGAATCCTGGCCCTAGGGCCCAGGACCAGGGAAAGAAACACAGCCTGTGTTTGGGACCTGAGCCAGAGAAATGAACACTTTATCCCCAAACCCAGAACCCAAGAAATATGCCCTGACTCTGAAACCAGTACCAAAATAACACTCTTGGCCCCTAGAATCAGAGTCAGTGAAAGAAATGTGCCCTGGCCTTAGAGGTAGTGTCAAAAAGCCAAGAAAGGCCAGTTTCTTGAAATCAGGGCCATCTCTGCCCCTTGCTCACAAAACTGGCCAATCTCTGGACAGAAAATAAACTAACCAATCACAGTTGACTCCACCCCCTAGACATCCTATATAAACCGCCCTGCCGGGTCAGTCGTGAGCTGTTCTCTCCACCCTGGTAGAGGCAGCTACTCTCCTGGACTACTCCTTCCCAAATAAACCTCTTTCTCAAAAGAGTATTGGGTGAAGACCTTCATTGATAGCTGAACAGAAGAACCTTGCTGGGACATCCCATAGTGGACTGAGCAAGAAAGAGCTGGTAACACTGAGCCAGAGATTGTGGCTCTCTAGGAGAGGAGCAGGATTGCTGTGTCCTGTGGAGAAACCATCCCCCATCATATCATCATACCAGGTATATCCTGACCTTCCTGAAGAGTCAGGATACCCTTCCTTCCTGAAGCAATTCCAGGCCTGACTCTCCCGAGAAGTCAGAAAACCTTCCTTTCCAAGGTTGGGCTGTTTCTTTGCAGTCCCAGCCATCAGAGCTGTGCTAAACAGTTCCAGGTGTCCGGGACACCTTCAGGGCAGAGCTCTTGTTCTAAGTAGCTCAAGGTGTCCGGGATACCTCGCTCTCTAGGGCTGAACTGTCTCCTTGCAGTTTCAGCCATCAATTTACTAACATTTTGGTGCCGAAACCCAGGACACCAAACCCAGAGTTTTTGCAGTTTACTTACACTAACCATGTTAGGTAGCTCACAACTCCCTGTAACCCCAACTCTAAGGGATCCTACACCCTCTTCTGACCCCCACAGACACCTGCACCCACAGGCACAGATCACTACATAGATACTCATGCATACATGTGATCAAAAATAAAACATATCTTTTCCTCATCAACTCCTGCACAATGACAGCTCCAATAGGCATGCTAACATGGAGGAGGAAATTTCATGAGGCCCTACCCCTAGACAAAGAACTACAGACAATTAACAAATGCTGAGAGAGGAGAATTCATCTCACCCCAGGATGAAGCCCTAATTACTTGTACAAATCAGTAGTAAGCTCTGGAATCATGTAAATAAAAGCAACACTTTACTGACCCAGCAGGTTTAGACATATAAATGAAACAACCGTAGTCATAGACAAAGAGGCCATAAATTTGAGGTGAATTAGGAGGGAGGCATGGAAGGAGTTGGACAGAGAGGATATGGGAACGGTTGAAGGGAGGGAAGGGGGAACAAATGAAGTAATTATATTTTAACAAAATTTAAAAGAGTGTTTTCACATCTCAGACAGCAAGGCTACCTATGGACTTTTCCCATGGCAACTAGTCTTACTACTTGCCCATTACCATGAAGTGGTTGGGCCAGTTGAGAGAATGGAAGGGTACACTGTTGCCCCCAGACAGCATGAATCAACTTTAAGAACACGGTGCCCACATTCCCAAAAGGTGGGGTGGGTGGTTTTTGGTCATTCTGTGGGTTATGGATATTTGTCATCATTTAGCGGGGTTGGTTACAAATTGTTATTGGTAATGATCAAGAAAAAAGCTGAACAAAGGAGATTAAATTTAGAGATCTCATCTAAAAAGAAAAAGAGGAGATACAGAAATAGGATAAAAGGGTAGCTTATTGAATCTTCTTTTAAACCAAAAAAGCAACTAGTAGTCTTAAATATTTTACATTGATATGGGTTTTTGTATATTATACAAATT
The DNA here is from genome assembly GCA_902168415.1 of Peromyscus melanophrys. NCBI lineage: Eukaryota > Metazoa > Chordata > Mammalia > Rodentia > Cricetidae > Peromyscus > Peromyscus melanophrys. The sequence continues at coordinate 61,124 of CABHPR010119046.1, forward strand.
TGAGATTATTTTTGTTATACTATATATATATATATATATGTTTCTACTCATGTTTAAGATTTTTTGTATATTGATACAAATTTACGGTTATTTTTATTAAAACATACTGTACATGTTTCTGCTCTTGTTCAAGGTATTGTACCTATACAGCTCATTTAATAATGTAATGTAAATTTCTAGTCCTTGAAAGTTATTATTACAAACTTGCTATCTACAGTGACTGCCCCTTAAGCAATATCTATCCAAGTCAAAGATTTCAACTCTGCTGCTACCAGTAGTGGTTTGGCCACAAGGGCCGCAGCCTGAGGGCATTCTGTTTCAGGCACTGACTCTTTCAAGGCTACTAAGGGAAACTTTATCTAAATCTAAAGAACTTACTCAGAGAGGCTGAATAGCAAGTAGCTAACCTTCTCTCTTTGCTGGTGTCTTCCAAAAGACCCAGCATCCTTCTCTCATCCTCCACTTAAAAAACCCTTGCTACTCATGGTTCCTCCTTAACACTTCCTGTCATCTACTTACTGACTCAGCCTCCTGCTTTCAGGTTAATTTTATTTAATCAAACACATCTTTGAATTGTTAACAAAAGAAGTAGGAAAAATGCAACACTCTTTAAAATAACGTTCCCCAACATTTCCCCCTTTTTTTCTGAACAAAAATGAAAGGTTTTAACTTTAACATAGTAAGACCATATACAATAATAACAATTATCAAGTAAAGATTACATTCACAATGTACTGAATTCCAATTCATTTGTGTCTGGTAAATTTAAAGAAAATACCTCATGATCTATCCTATCTTAGTAAATCCAAAATTTTATACCTAATTTACATTCTATCATATCTAAGGAAAACTACAACCATAGCTATCTAGTCTTCACTTCCATCAAAGGCCCAAGAAGGCTATAATATTATTTAAGTAGACAAAAAGTGCATTGCAAACAACTTCCAAAAATTCTAGAAATGATAGAGACATCTGACTGCCTGAAGAGTCACCCAAATTTTCCCTGCAGTGTTGGGGCATCTATTTTCATCCCACAGGTCCATAGTATCTGGAAGACTTTTCAGTGAAGCAGGAAATTTGGAAGATTGTCCTGTCTATATTGGGAAAGTTTGCCAGTCATTTTCCTCTGTGTCCTGCAGAATGTCTGGCAGTTTCTTCTGTGAAGCAGAAACCCTGAAGGACCATCCCACCTTGTTTTGAAAAAGTTCAGCAGTCACTTTTCTGTGGGTCCTGCATGTCCAATTTATACAACATACTGTCAATCAGTCCAGGCAAGAACATCTTCTTGCCTGAATGGCTAATTTTGCCACATTGAAAGCAAACTCCATAAGGATTTTCTTCAATGTCCATCATCTCTGAATTAAATTGGTGCTGCCAGGAACAGATGTGTCTCATTATCATGAAAAACCCTAAGTAAACAAAACATTTCAAATGCTATATTCTGTAGGTCTTTGAAAGGTTTGAAGACCATCTATCTATCTAAAATATATCTCTATATCATCTGGAAAGCATACCTAACATATCTACAATTTTGATTTCTATAAATGACTAACAATTAACCTATGTTTCCTGATTATCCTATGTAGTTTATATTAATAGCTATTAAAACCTAGACCTTCACCCTACATTTCAAAATGAGCTACATAGGCACAACACCTCAAACAAAAATAGAAACATGCATATAATATGTTGTAACAAAAATAACCTTAAATTTTTATCAATATATAAAAATGTCCCAGACAAGAACAGAAACATGCATACAGTGTATTGCAACAAAAATTACCTTAAATTTGTGTCAATATACAAAAGTCCTTACAAATACAAAATATTTGAGATCAATAGTTGTCACTTAGCTTACAGTAGATTAAATAATCTACCCTATTATTTAAGGTAGAGTCAATAATCTACCTTTCTATATTATCATTCCTATATCCCCCTTTCTTTCTTCTTTTTTCTCAAAGAGATCCCTGAATATAATATCATTTGTATAATTTCCTCCCTTGACAATACCAGTAATAATTAATAAACAACCCCCATAAATGATGACAATCATTCATAACCCATCAAATGACCAAATATCATTCTTCCCATCTCTTAGGATTGTGGGCATCATGTCCCCAAAATTACTTTCTGTTGTCTGGAGACAATGATACCTTGAAAAAACTGAAATATTGGCCAGGTCCTAAGAAAACCAGCTGCAACATTTGTTGTCCAGTCTCTGTGTAATGGGAAAGTGCAAAGCTTATCTGAAATCTTGCCTAAAGTATCCAATGAGCTGGACCCTCACAGCAAGCAACTTCAGAGTTGTCCTGAGCAGTTTGTAGTCTGATACTGATTTTTGGGTGATGCTTGTCCCTTTAATGGCATCACCACAATTCCTGTAGAATTGTCTTTGTGGGGTCCCATCTTCTATTAGAGACATCAAAGGTCACTGTTACAACTGGTCACAGTTTACTGCTGAAAACTTAAACATTTTAAATGTCATATACAGAATAGTCTTTTAAAGTTAGAGCTAATATTTATGTCTATGAAAAGTTTTAAATAGTTAAAACAAAACCAAAGGATTATGAGGTTATTGACAACAGAAAAGTCCCTAAATTTTGGTTTTCTTCTGTCCTATATCAGTTGGCTCTTCTGACATGAGACAGAGATTTTGGATTTTCCTTTAACAAATATGCTTGTGTTTAGAGAAAGAGAGAGCCATGCTCCAACCCTAAAGCCAGCTTTAAATTTTAATTAAGTTGGTACTACAAAAGTCCATTTGCCTTTTATAGTTGTAAAGGACAACAAAAACAAATATTTTGGAAGACTTACAAAATTTTATCCTGTTGGAAATATGCTATACCATTAGACCAGTTTGACCCTTAGCTATCTCCTCTCCTCATCAGAAAGACTCTCCTGTTAAAATCTATTCTTCATCAATCTTGATGGTATCCATAGTTTTTATTCTCCTGTGGAAACAAAAGCAAAACCTCTCCCCCAATGTAACACACATCCTGGTTTCCATTCTGAGTATAATACATCTTTAAAATATATAGGTTGATTTAATTCATCAGTTTTTCTATTATCCAATGTCTCTCTGCTACTCTTGTTCCTTTTAAGAAATTTAAAGTTAATAAAGCATTGTGTAATCTATCTGTGTGTGTTTTGTTACTCCCTTTTGTTTGCTAATCATTTCTTTTAAAGTTTGATTAGACCTTTTTATAACTACTTGTCCTGTGGGGTTGTGTGGCATACCTGTAATATACTTTATGTTATAATATTTTTAAAAACTGTTTTATTTTACTACACTCATATGCTGGAGCATTGTCAGTCTTAATTTGTACAAATATCCCCATAATGATGATTACTTCTAATAGGCATGTAATTATAGAATCAGCTTTTCAGAACTCAAAGCATTTTTCAGAAACTCATAAGAGGTGTAAAGTATATAAGGTTGAGAGACATAAAACAATATTTTTGGGTTGGAAATCTTGAATATGTATCTATGGTATGGTGTACATATTTTAATTTTTCAAATTCTACAAAATGAAACACATCCATTTGCCAAATTTCATTTCTTTGCCCATGAATTTAACATCTGTCTTACAAAGGGTGAATGCATACCACATGAAACTACTGCTTCCTTAAATCTCTTTAAGTCTAACAAATCTACAGGATACCAATTAACTTGTACATAGCCTTGGGGATACATATCATCTGGTAGTTGTTGTTGAACAGTAATTGGATATATTAAAGTTGGTGTTCTAATAACCTTAGGCTGTTCCTCTCCAGTTTCACAATGCAATGGTGTTTTGAATTCTGCTCTAAATTCCTCTGTCTGTGTCTGAGCATTTTTCTTTTTTTCATTAGTATAACTTTCGAAGGCCTGCATCCTATTAATCCACTTATCATATCTAACATGAAAAACAACCAAGAATATTATTGATAAGATATTAATTACCATACTATTTAGGATTTTTAAAATGCAGGTTAGTAGTTAGTCACATATTACAATCAAACTTGTAGTCATGTTATGTGTGCTTTCAAGGTCAAACAGAGATATAGTTTAGATAGGTCATCTTCAAACACTTCAGAGAACTACAGAATATGGCATTTAAGATGTTTCAATAACATAAGGATCTTTTTTATGACAATGAGACATGTCTGCTCCTGACAGCACCGATCTACTTCAGAGAAGATGATGGGCATTGAAGAAACTCCATATGGAGTTTACTTTCTTTGTGGCAAAAGTTAGCCACTGGGCTAGAAACTGCTCTTGTCTCAACTGCTGACAAGCAGGACACAAAAGAAAGTGACTGCCAAATTTTGCCAAGACAAGGTCAGACAGTCCTTCAAAAACCCTGCTTCACATAAAAGTCTGTCAAATATTCTAGACCTGCAGGCTGAAGATGGATGCCCTAATGTTACAGAGGAACCTTGGGTGACTGTTCAGGCAGCCAGTTGTTTCTGTCATTTCTTATTTTTGCAAGTTGTTTGCTTTGCACTTCCTGTTTACTCAGGTAATAGTATATCCTTCTCAGGTCTCTGATGGAGTTGAAGACTAGGTAGTTATAGTCATAATTTTCCTTTTAACAAATTCAGAAAAGAAACTCATAAAAGAGGTGTAAAGTATATAAGGTTGAGAGACATAAAAGGATAGTTTTGGGCTGGTAATACAAGTTAGGATAGAAAGTGAATTAGGTACAACAATTTGGACTCAACAAGATAGGATAGATAATGGAGTATTTTCTCTGAATTTATCAAATGCTAATGGATTAGACATTGTTAATGTAATTATTGCCTGTATATATTTGTATATGATTGTTGTACTTATTGTATATAGTTTTTCTGTTAGTTAAAACCTTCACTTTATGTTTAGACAAAAAAAAGGGAAATGTTGCACGATATTTTGTTTGTGTTCTGACAAATAAATCTTTCTTGGAGTCAGAAGGTGGAGCTAGCTACTAGTTAACCATAGAGGTCTAGGGGTATGTATAGAGAGGAAATGGGAAGTGATAAGGCAGGGTGGAGACAGAATCTTAACCCTTTTGGCTGGTGGAATAGAAGAAGTAGGAAGGGACTGTGGCTGCTCCACTGCTTCTCTGATCTTTCAGGTTTTTACCCCAATATCTAACTCCTGGTTTTTATTGATAAGATTAATTAGATTTATGCATCAGTACACCAAAGAATCAATTGTAGTAACAGCTGCATTATACCTTCAACAGAGGAAGTTCTTGCTCTTACTATCCACAGTGTATACCAGCAACAGAGGCTCTTAGATGCCCCCATCTCCTTGAGTTGAGGGAGTGAATTGTTTAAAAAAAAGAGCACACCAACTCTACAATGCTGGCTCTAGAGTCTGTGCCCCATTGTAAAGAGCTAGGTATGGACCAGCTTTGACAAGTAAACCACACAAACTCCTTGGCTTTCCAGAGAGCCACAGCAGCACCCTCACTAACAAGCTGTCAGTCTACTAGAGCCCTGTCCCAAGGTCATATTCTCGGATTGTTCTTCTTCATCCATGCATATTATAACTTTTTATATCTGTATAAGTCCTATAACCTTAAGAATTCAGTATGAGTTTATGTATGGGTGAAGGTGGGTATTGGCAGATGGTTCATGTGTGTTTGGATGCCCATGGAGGCCAAAAGGGATTCTGACCTCCTGGATCTGGGGTGAAAGGGGGTTGTTAGTTGTGAGCTGCCTACTATGGGTTCTGGGAATGAAAACTGAGTACTCTGCAAGAGTAGCAAGTGCTCCAGATCCTATATCCTTAGACTCCTTTTTGACTCTTCTAGTACTTGGCCCTACTTGCTATGATTTGGATGTGAAATGTCCTACAAAAATTCATATTTTCTAATTTATTTACTTTGTGTCTTTTACATCATATATCTTTTTTTTTAAAGATTTATTTATTATGTATACAGCATGTATGACTGCAGGCCAGAAGAGGGCACCAGATCTCATTACAGATGGTTGTGAGCCACCATGTGGTTGCTGGAAATTGAACTCAGGACCTCTGGAAGAGCAGTCAGTGCTCTTAACCTCTGAGCCATCTCTCCAGCCCAGAGATGGCTCAGAGGTTAAGAGCCCTGGATGCTCTTCTAGAGGTCCTGAGTTCAATTCCCAGCAACCACATGGTGGCTCACATCATATATCTTGATCTCATTCATTTCCTCCTTGTAGCTAGAGTTTTCTCCAGTCCTGCTTGGCCAATGGTCAGGACAAATCTCTCTCACCTGTCAGTCCCATAGCTGCTCAGACCCAACCAAGTAAACATACAGAGACTTATATTGTTTACAAACTGTATGGTCACAGCAGACCTTTTGTTATCTAGTTTTTATATCTTAAATTAACCCATATCTATTAGTTTATAAATTGCCATGTGGCTCGTGGCTTACTGGCACTTGTCATGGCAGCGGCTGGCAGTGTCTCTCTGGAGAACTCTGCTCAGTCTACCCCCAGCATCAAGGGTCCAGGAACCAAGAGAGCTGGCGCATCTGGATTTCGGGTCTTCAGGGTCCTCCCTTGGCCCTGTCTTGTAGGTGTGACAGTTACTGAAGCCTTAGTGGGGGTTGGAACTTCCAGATCAAAGCTGGAATGGCTACCCACTACACCTCCTCCCTTCACATACACCCTCCACCCATGCACACCCCTGAAATAAAACAAAATTTAAGAGGAAAAAAATAAAATAAAAATTGAGAAAAGCTTTTAAAAATATCATGGAAGTTGCAGTATGACACAGTGAGACATGCTGGGAACACCTTTGTCCATTTATTTTTACTTGCAAATGCTCATTACAAAGAGTCATCGGTCTGTTTTGAGGCCTCTGGTTTCTACTACCCTTGCTAAGGCTCCTCCTGAATATCCTGTTGTTGCCCTGTGTTGTGGAGATCCTGCAGCTTTGGGTCTGCAGGTCAGGTCCCTTCATGTGCTCCCGCAGATCATAGATGGGGTGGATGATGGGGGTGGGACATGTCATATCATTGGGACTGGGCCCAGGAAGCTCCAGATACTCCCACTATCATGCATTACTATCCACAATGACCTGAAACCCCACTGAAGCCATGAGCCAAAATGAGTCCTTCCTCCCTCACTCTGTTCTGTCACAGTAGCAATAGAGGAAATAATATAGAAAAATGATTCAAGAGAAGAAGGGACATTGCTGTGACTGAACCTGACAAGGTGCTCTTAGAACTTTGAAACTGGTTTCTAGGATATTTTGGAAGAGTTTGGTGGTACATGCCAGGGAAACTACAGAACACTGCAAACATAACATGGATAATTCTGCTGGAAGGTGAGACATGAATGCTGTAGAATTACTCCCTGCCACAGTGGTAAAATGCAAAGACCACAAAAAAAGGGGGAGTTGTTCAGGCAAATGCTTCCGCAGAGACACTCCAAAATGGGGGAGGGGTGCGTAGCACAAACAGCCAGAGAAGGAAGCTGAGAAATCATATCTTCAACTCCAAAAAGGGAGCAGAAAGAATTAACTAGCAGAGTGGGGCTATGAATACTCAAAGCCCACCCCGAATAATGTCACTCCTTCAGCAAGTCTGCACTAGCTCCCTATAAACTCCCTAAACAGTACCACTAACTGGGGACTAAGTATTAAATACTCAAGCCTGTATGTGACATTTCTCATTCAAACCACCCCAGATACCAACTGAAATGTAGATGGTATATAATGTGACCATGTGGATTCAGGTGAGAACAGGGTTCTATTGGGAACTGGATCAGAAGCCACTTACATTAGAATCTTGCAAAGAACCTGGCTACATCCTCACAAAACCTTGAGTGACACAGAATTTAAAAGCAATGACTTGCTTATTTCGGTAGACTATAGGGAATGAATGAAGCCCTGAATGAATCAGCCCGCCATGTCAAAGACCAATGCCTCCGACCACAGGAGTGGCAAAGCTTCCCCGACCCTGTAGTGAGACTTACTGGGATGGCAAGGCCTTCCTCTGGTTCAAATACAGATGCTGATAGTATGTGCAGAAAATGTCCACCATAGCTTTCTCCCCTCAGATATTTACAGCCTGAAGACTTCTCCTATAGAGAGATTGATCCTATCTACATTAGCTAAAACTGACTCCTTGTCCAGCTGCATGCAAAACCTCACCTCCATGTTCAACTGTATATAATAAAAACACTGAGCTTCTGGGGTGCTTGGCTTCTCAACAGACAGCCTAGACCACCCACCCCCAAGTCTCCTATGTCTCTGTGTCTGTTCTATCTTGATTCCCTCACCATCCGAGTCAGATCAAATCCATGGAACTGTACAGAGCACAGAAGCAGAGGCAATAGCAGGGCAGCATAATAATCAGGGTGTTAATCAACATAATCATCGCTCACTGCTTTAAGCCAGGTTTTCAATGAAGATTGAAATCAAAATATTAGAAAGATTGAAAAGCATACAGTTTGACTATAAAAATGGTGTTTATTACAAACAATGCAAATATTGACAAAGAATTGTTAATTGTTAAAGGAGTTCATAACATTAAAGAGATTCATACATTCCACCCTGGAACAATAGAAAAGATGTGCTGTCAGTAAGGATCCTCCCACTGAAAGATACAGAGTCTGAAAGCACATTGGAAATTATATTCTTTACAGAGGACTATTCTTGGCTCAACTGCCCACCCACTTCCAGGCTGCTGCAGATATGGTTCCAGGGGGCCCACCTATTTCCTGAGCTGGGAGCAGAACTCAGGATCATCCACAGGGTGCCTTTTGTAAGGTCACACAGAATGCAGTAGTTATACAACAATGGAGACTTGCACCAAGTGTATGTAGAAAGTCTCTGAGGCCAGACAGTAGGTGGCAGAGTGAGAATCTCTACACAGCCTTTGAATGGACTTCAGGTTAGAGTCTAAGTTGTAATGGACAGCCCAGGATATTGGCAATGACAGCCTTCTCAAGAGACAGGCCAAATATGCTACAAATGTTACTACTGTAGAAGCAGAGCTATCAAAGCTAACTGAGGCTACATAAGGAAATTCTGCACCCCGAAACAGAACAGGAAGTATAGGGTTTGGTATTGACCCTTCGGGGTTTCTTCTTTACTTTGATCCAATATATCCTATCTGTGTTCTAAAGTTTTTGAATGTGAGTGATCACTCTGCACCATTGTATATCAGAAAGATGCATGTGGTTGATAGATTGTGCACCCCAATAAATTTATCTGGGTGTCAGAGTACAGAACAGCCACTATATTAAACATAGAGGTTAGGCAGCAGTAGCACATGCCTTTTATACTAGCATTCCAAAGACAGAAATCCATCAGGATCTCTGTGAGTTCAAGGCCACACTGGGAACAGAGCCAGGTATGGTGGCACACACCTTTAATCCTAGGACTTGAGATCTCTTGTCTTTGCTTGAGAAAGACACATGCCTTTGATCCCAAGAAGTGATGGCAGGAAGCAGAAAGGTATATAAGGTGTGACCACCAGGAGCTAGGGTTCTTTTAAGCTTTGGGGCTTTTAGCAGCAGTTCAGCTGAGATCCATTCGGATGAGGACCCAGAGGCTTTTCAGTCTGAGGAAATAAGATCAGCTGAGGAATTGGCAAGGTGAGGTTGGCTGTGGCTTGTTCTGTTTCTCTAATCTTTCAGCATTCACCCCAATACATGGCTCTGGGTTTGTTTTTACTAAGACCTCCTAAGATTCATGCTACAGATGTAACTCTCTTATTTTATAGGGGCTCATGTCTAAGAGTGTGCCTTGAATCTCAGTAGAAATTTTGAATTTGGTGACTTTTGAATACTTTGGAGACTATTAAGACTCTGAGGACTCATAAAGTTACATGAATACATATTTTTCATTGTGTGATGCTCATGAGACATTGGGATTCAGAAGTAGAATGTTATGGTTTACATGCAGAACATCCATGATTTGAGTGCTTATTGCCAGCTTTCAGCCCTATGCTGAGGGATGTAGATGAGTCTTTAGGAGACACAGGCTGGTGGGTAGAAGTGGGTCGCTATAAAGGACATAAACATTTGGAGAAGCTCACAGGAACAGCCACTGAGCGTTAATATGGAAATTGAGAGTATGTGGCATATGGTCAACAGCAAACAAAAAATTGATGTCAGTATAGCACATAAAGGATGGCATTCTGCCCTGCATCCAGAGAGCATGTATAGACATCCTTCTCAGTCATAGTGAAGAAGATTTGATATCCAATGACTTCATAGCATCCCTGTGGTATACTATGAACTCAGATATGTCAAATCCCCTGAGCTATAAAGTTAATGATATAATGAATGTGTTCTGCGCTGTAGATATCGCTATATGTAAATAAACCCTGATTGGCCAATAGCCAGACAGGAAGTATAGGCGGGACTAACAGAGAGGAGAATTGAGGAAGGAGGAAGGAAAGGGAGAGACTGCTGGAGCTGCCGCCAGACAAGGAAGATGTAAAGTATGGGTAAGCCATGAGCAACGTGGCAAAGAATAGATTAATATAAATGGGCTAAATATAAGAGTAAGAGCTAGACAATGATAGGCCTGAGCTAATGGCCAAGCAGTTTAAATAATGTAAGAGTCTGTGTGTTTATTTTATAAGTGGGCTCTGGGACTGGCGGGACTTGGGAGCTGGAGAGAAATTCTCCAGCTACAGTTCTGTGTTAAGCTACCACATTTACATTGCTTCTCTTACACAGAAGAGAAACATGTTAACACTTTCCAGATCAAACTACTGACATATCACCCACGAATAAAGATGTTTTCTTGTCCCCCCATGATCCCAATACAATTGTTTGTGGCAAATCTGGCCCTCATCCCAAGGATCCAGAACACTAACAGGAACACATTACATCTCCCTCAGAGGTGAGAGAGCTGATTCCAGAGAAGATATGGTTGCACAGAAGAATGTTGGCAACTCATCACTTTTATGGTCTGAACAACAATGGGGTGAGGACCATTGTAACACTAGGAATGACACATGACTGTAACACTTTCTTCACCTAGGGACACATTTGCTATATACCAAGGGGTTTCCAATGTTACCAACATAGCTGTGGCTATGAGAATTCATTTCATTGTAGGAGATAGGAATTCTAAGAAATGTGATTCCACGGGAAAGTCATGGCATTCAGAGTTCATCCATCCCTCTCAATACATTCACAGAGCCTCTTCCCCACCTCTGTTTCTTGAACATTCTCACAGAAATCATGACAGAATTCAGCCTAGGAGTGACTGCTTTGGAAGAGTTTCATTGAATATCATTTCTCAGAGTGGACAGAAACAATGTGAGGGAGTAGTGACCAGTGACCTTGCCCTCAGGAGCAAAAATATGACTATTTCATTAGCAGGGATAAGGCCCAAGGAATATTTTGTCATTGTGAGTAAGATTTCACCAGTGATAGTATGACTGCATGTCATTTACTTTGCACTACTGTGAAATAATCCTTTTGTATATTGTGAAAATGTCTTGCTCTCATTGTTAATAAAAAGCTGATTGGCCAATAGCTAGGCAAGATTTGGGGGGACAGAGAGAATGCTGGGAAGAAGAAGAAGGGTGTAGTCAAAGGAGTCACCAGCCAAAAACAAGAGGTACAAGATGAAAGAGATGTAATGTCACATGGCAGAATACAGATTGATATACATGGGTTAATTGTAAGTGTAAGAGCTAGTTAGTAACAAGCCTGAGCTATCAACTGAGGATTCATAATTCATATTAAGTCTCCATGTTGGTTAGTTGGTAACGGACAGGTGGGAAGGAAAAGTCCACCTACAAAAGACATTCCAATGTGGGGCCAGAATTTCCACATAAGACCTGGTGAAGCTTAAAAAGGGATTCTAAACACACAAAAACAGAGTCAAACATGGCTTCTTGGTAACCATCTTTTCTCAGGTAAGCTCTGTTTCCTAGCAGCAAGCAGAGGCATGGCTACTTTAAGAAACAGCATCCTGGCTCAGTGCTAGAGGCATGGGCATGTCTCCTTTAAGAGAACCTGCTACTGAACACTTAAATGGGGTTCATGAGCAGGGGGCAAGAGCACTATATGCTGACAATGTGGACCCAAAAACTCCCCAGAGTTGGGGTGGCAAACGTAGTCCTTGCTGGTACCTCTGCCATGAAGCTAGGCTCTCAGGGAACCAAGCATATCAAAGCCAGCAGCCACACAGAGGTGGAGGTCCTAGCCATGCTGTTTAGCAGTTTAAAGGCTCATGAAGTCAAAACAAGATATGTACAGATATTCAGTAAAGACAGATCTAGATGGAAAAAAATCTAAATGGGTTACAGTGTGTTTAAAAATGTACAAAGGCTTGGGAGAGAAAATAAAGAGGGTATAGACATTAGATAGATAGATAGATAGATAGATAGATAGATAGATAGATAGATAGATAGATAGAGATTTAAAATAATACAGTCCTTAAAAGGAATAAAGTAGTATGTGGTGGTATGTATTCCCCAAAATATTATGCACCCTAATAAATTTATCTGGGGTCAGAAAACAGACAGCCACTAGATACAGAGGCTAGAAAATGGTGACACTCACACCTTTAATCCTAGCATTCCAGAGGCAGAAATCCATCTGTTCAAGGATACAGCCAAACATGGTGACTCACGCCTTTAATCCCAGAAAGTGAGCCTTTAATCCCAGGGAGTGATGGTAGAAGGCAGAAAGGTATGTAAGGCGTGAGGACCAGAAACTCGAAGCATTTGGCTGGTTAAGCTTTCAGGCTTTCTAGCAGCACAGTTCAGCTGAGAGCCATTGGGATGAGGACACAGAAGCTTCCAGTCTGAGGAAACAAGACCAGCTGAGAAGCTGGCCAGGTGAGGTTAGCTGTGGCTTGTTCTGTCTCTCTGACCTTCTAGTGTTCACCCCAATACTTGGCTCTGGGTTTGTTTTATTTATAAGAACTTTTAAGACTCCTGCTACAGTAGTATAAAAGAAAAAAAAACATATAAAGATGGAAAATACACAGAGAGTTTATATCCTGTATGTTATTGTGTTATCTTTGAATTTTGTGTATGTGGCTGATAAGACACACTGGGTTATGAAGGCTGCTAGGTTAAACCAATCTATATATTTTAAAAATATCTTGACTTCAAAATTTAAGTCCAAAGGTATATTGCTTTGGGAGAGAGGTTACACTATTATTTCCACAGGAAAAGAGAGGCTGTGGAATCATTCCTGCTTAAATATGATCAGGTTTGATCTAGGAAGACCCCCCCCCCTTGAAAATCCTGACTACTGACATTCAAAAAAAACTACAAAACATATATAATTTACCTGCCCAAATATAAAACAAAAAAATCATTTTGGCTAACTTGTGAACAACACACAGTCTATACTTGTACTAATGCAGATATGTATGTTACCTTTAAAAGTTTATGTATTTTCAGAGCAAGGGAAGCAGATACTGATGAAAACAAATGGCCCAGATGATCCAACATCTCAGAATGCTTCTGTTGCAGTTTGTAAGTTCTACATCCAGAACAGCTCCAAGGTTTCTGGTTGAAATGATCCAGTCTAACAAACTACTCCAGCAAAGTTTGACCATTATCCTAAGTTTTCTCAGGGTCCCTCAAAGATGTCAGTACCTCCAGAAAAAAAAAAGAAGTAGTCTAGAGAATAATGCCCACATTCCCAAAGGATGGGTTATAGATGTTTATTTTCATTTAAGGGGGGTTTGTTAGAGGTTGTTATTGGTCATAGTAAAAAAGAAAGCTAAACAAAAAAATTAAATTCAAAAATCTCTTTCTAAAGGAAAAAGGGATATAGAAATGATAGGATAAAATGATAGATAATTGATTCATGTGGCAGGATGCAATATTAACTCAAAAAATCAGTAACCCTCCTACATACAAATCATAAACAGGCTGAGAAAGAAATCAGAGAAATATCACACTTTAAAATATCCGCAAATAATATAAAATACCTTGGGGTAACTCTAATCAAACAAGTGAAAGACTTGTATGACAAGAACTTTAAGTCCTTGAACAAGAAATCGAAGAAGATATCAGAAAATAAAAAAAAATCTCCCATGCTCATGGATAAGTAGAACCAACACAATAAAAATGGCAATCTTACTAAAAGCAGTTTAGAGATTCAATGCAATCCTCATCAAAATCCCAACACAATTCTTCACAGACATGGAAAGAACAATACTCAACTTCATATGGAAAAACAAAAAAAACCAGGACAGCTAAGACAATCCTGTACAATAAAGCAACTTCTGGAGGCATCACCATCCCTAACTTCAAGCTCTACCATAAATCTATAGTAATAAAAACAGCTTGGTATTGGCATAAAAACCGACATGTGGACCAATGAAATCAAGCTGAAGATTCTGACATTAATCCACACACCTACAAACACCTGATTTTTGACAAAGAAGCCAAAACTGTACAATGGAAAAAAGAAAGCATCTTCAACAAATGGTGCTGGCATAAGTGGATGTCAACATGTAGAAGACTGCAAATAGATCCATATCTATCACCATGCACAAAACTCGTGTCCAAGTGGATCAAAGACCTCAACATAAATCCACTACACTGAATCTGATAGAAGATAAAGTAGGAAGCAGCCTAGAATGCATTGGCACTGGAGACCACTTCCTAAATGTAACACCAGCAGCACAGACACTGATTCTACTTTTAAACTAAGAAAATAGAAATGATAGGATAAAGGGGTAGATTATTGAATCCACTTTAAACTAAAAAAAAGCTATTGGTCTTAAATGTTTTACATTGGTATGGATTTTTGTTTATTGATACGAATTTAAATTAATTTTGTTATACTATGTACGTTTTTACTCTTGTTTGGGTATTGTGTTTATGCAGCTCATTTAAAAATGTAATGTATAATTGAGAAATACAGATTAATAGTCTTCTATAAAAGTCAAACTTATAGTCATATTAGGTGTGTTTTCAAGGTCGTAAACAGATATATTTAGATAGATGACTGGTCTTCAAACATTTCAAAGACCTACAGAATATGACATTTAAAGTATTTTAATAAAGTAAGGCTTTTCATAACAGTGAGACACATCTGCTCCTGATAGTACCAATTTGCTTGAAAAGAAGATGATGGGCATCAAAGAAACTCCATATGGAGTTTGCTTTGTTTATGGCAAAAGCTAGCTATTTGGGCAAAGAAACTGCCCTCTCCTCAATTGCTGACAGTATGCTGTCCAAACTGGACAAGCAGGACACAAAGAAAAGAGACTGCCAAACTTTGCCAAGACAAGGTAGAACAGTCCTTCAAAATTTCCTGCTTCAGAGAAAAGTCTGTCAAATGATCTAGGCCTGTGGGCCAAAATGAATGCCCCAATGTTTCAGAACTTTTGGTGACTGTCCAGGCAGCCAGATGTCCCTGTCATTAGGTAACATTTCACCCTTCTGGGTCTTTGATGGAGTCAAAAACTAAATAATTGGACTTAAAGTTTTCATGAGTTATGATAAAAAGGTTAATTGTGTATAAAACTTTATACTCATAAAGATATGATAAATACTATTTTCTCTAAATTTGCCAAATATATATTGACTGTATATTGTTACTGCTATTCTTACTTAGTAGCTGTTTTTGTTGTATGTAATTTTACTATGTTAAAGTTAAAACCTTCCCTTTAATTAGACAAAAGGGGGAAATGCTGTGGAATAATCCTTCTGTGTGCTGTAAATATGTATTACTCTCATTGGTTGATAAAGAGCCGACTGCCCTATAGCTGGGCAGGAAGAGATTAGGAAGAACAGTCAGACACAGAGAGAATGCTAGGAAGAAGAAAGGCAGGGTCAGAGGAGATGCCAGCAGATGCAGAGGAAGCAGGATGTGTAGAAAATGAGATAACAAGCCATGAACCACATGGCAGAGGGTAGATAAGAAATGTGGGTTAATTTAAATGTAAGAATTAGCTAGTAACAAGCCCAGGCTATCAGCCAAACATTTACAATTAATAATAAATCCTTGTGTGGTTATTTGGGAGTGCTGCTGGGATAGGAAACTAGGAAACTATAAATTGCACAGACCTAGGTAAACTTTAAATTTTTAAGGGCATTTTTTATTAATACAATAGGTTTTTTACCTGATGAAAGAATAGAGACTGGGCCTGGATCCAACACATGATACTGGTGGTGTAGGAACAGAGCACAAATTAGACTTTGTTGAGCAGGAAGACAAGAGTTCTTTGCTTCCACATCCTCATTTCTTCCTGGACCATGGATGGCATCAGCATCTCCTGTCCCCAAAAACATATAACTAGGCAAAGGACCCAGGCAAAGCATAGGTCTTCCTTGCCCCACTACGCAGAAAGCTCAAGTTTACTATCAAATGCCCTTTATGTAACTGACAACAGCATTTACAACTTTCACAGAGCAGGGGAAAGATAAACACTTCTTATCAAACAATACTAAGCATCCATGAAAGCCATCTTCCACATGGTACCAGCTCACAGGGACCCCCTGGTCTTCCAAGCGCTTCTTGTAGAGCAAGACATCATCCCGGAGGATGTCATTCTCACAGCTCACCAGAAATGTCTTAGGGAGCTGAGCAATGATCTTGTCATCTGCTAGGACAGGTGAAATTTCTGCACTCCAAACATGTTTGGTTTCTAGATAGGCAGCCTCATTAAAAGGTGCAAGAAACTCTGGTTGCGGATCTTGGCTCCAGAACCTTCTGGGGATGTTGTCATAGCTGAGCCATTTCCTATATTTCTTCCACTTGTCCAGTGGTATAACAGCACCTGTCAACATGGCATCTTTCCAAGAGAGGTCAATGGTCAGGTATTTACACATACACATAAACATCATGTCTCTGGTGAGGAATGGCACATTTTTGCTCTGCTGATATGATGGTAACTGAAAATTGATGAAATTCACAATTGGTTGAATCAGGACTTGAGCTTGGATCTGGGGTAGACTTGGAATGCTGGTTAAGGCCTGCATGACAGTGGCCACAGCCCAAGCTCCAATACTCTCTCCACAGAGAACCACCCGGGATGGGTCCACCCCAAAGGATTCCAGGTTCTTCAGGAAGTAGATGGAAGCATTAAGGCAATCATTGGCAAGGACAGGGTGATGGTAGTCAGGAAGCTTGCGGTACCTAAGGAGGAAAGAGCAAACACAGCAAACTTCTTTACAAAGGGGTCACAGAGGCCATTTCAATCATCGTCATCTACTCTCCAAAGGACCAAACCTGACTCCATCCTCAGAGTGATCCTAACAAGTAAACATGGCAACCCCCACTTTTCCTTCATGGACTTGAGGAACCATGAGGATCAGGGATCCCAGGATGCTCCATTCCCACACTGTGCTTCCTATAGGTGAGCACACCCCACACAGAATATGGAAAGTTCAAACATCATTGTCTTAGAAAACCAGCAAAGATCTAGGAAAGGCTACTGCAGCCTTCTGGTCCCACCTCTTCCTGGATTCATCTTTTCCTGATGTGCTGGGCACATGGTGAGCACTGTTAAAAACCAACCCTTAACACACTTTAAATCTACACCAGTGTTTGTAAAGAGGCATTTGTTCTTATTTTCTTGTGGTTAAACAAAAGATTCAGGAGATTAGGCAACTGGACTCCTTAGTGGGGAGCTCTTAGACTCCTGCACAAGGCTGCTTTGAGAAAATGACTGTTAGTCAAGCAGCCAGCTAGACTTACAACAACAGTGGTTACTTTGAACACCATACAAACTCTGAGGAAACTACACAGTAATTGTGGTCACTTGCCAGTAAAACACAACCCTAGCTCTTGAAGTTGCAACCCCAACCAAAAGTGTTTCAAACAATTTGAATTACACTTTCCTTCCAATATGAACCCAGAGAACGGGAATTTCCCAGGTCATCTACCTAGCAGAGGGACTCTGGCCTAGTACAGAAGGGACAGTAGAATGATGCTTCTCATAACCACGATTGTATATGAAGGTCTGCCGACACTGGAATACACTCTCTTTTCTGATTAGATTAGCAAGCTGTTGTGCTCATTTTGGGAGCCAGCTGGGAGGCATCTCCTTATGTTGGCTGCCTCCTAGGTTTCCAACATTAGACCTAACAAACGGCTCTCACTAGAGGGTATTTCCTGGCTGCTTTTGTAGAGCAGACTGAGCAGGCCACCAGAAAGAAGTAGTGGTGACAGTGAGAGCAGAGAGTGCAGAACCACAGAAGAGCTGAGCCATGACAGTGGTAGAGGCCCAAGGGCCACTGATGGTTTGACAGCGATGATGACAGGCCCTTGGAAGAAGCCGGAAGCCTTGAAAACAGTGGTAGCAGCGTCACAGGAACTACCCGGTGGCCAGGACAGGAGCAGAGGTGAGGCCTCAGCAATGGCAGTGACGGGAAGCAGAGAAGCAATGTTGACAAAAGAACTCGAATCCAACAGCAGACAGACAGTGAGGGAGACAGGGGCAGCAGTGGCCACAAGGGAAACAAAAGCAGGAGAAACAGCAACCGTAGCTTTAAAGGGCAGAGGGTGTTAGACACTCCATGTCAGGAACTGTGAGTGAGCTATTGTCAAGGCCCGGGGTATTCTGACCTCCTAGACCTACAACAGGAGGTGTATATACAAAACACCCCAAGGTCAGGGATTCTTTCCATGATCTAAAGTCACCCAGCCCATTCCCAAGCATATATAAGTCACCAAATGTCTCAGGCCACTCACCCCACCATCAGTACCACTGAGTCTGTGTTATGGGCCAGGAAGCTGCCTATGCCATGGTAAATGTCTGCAAGAGAAAACACAGGCCAAAGCAGCCATGAAAAGCGTGACACATCCAACTGCAGCCCCAGGGACAAAAGCTGATCTGATGGGCATGAGTATCTGTCTCCATTCCTCTGACATGACCATGGCCAGCTCAGCAAGGCAAAGCCATACATCATCCCCCATCTCCTGGATATGGCCACAGTGGACCTTAAGGCTCACTTTATATGTCATTGGATTTTCTAGTAGGGTCAAATGAGGACCTGGAAGATTTGTAGATCTAAAATGGACAAAATAAAGATGTGTAAAGCAGGACAGGCCTAGAATACTAATAATTTTATGTATTTGTATTAACTAGGAGATAAGTGATGGCTAGATGGGACAGGTAAGTCAATAAAATAGTATATCTGAAGTCCTAGGAGAAAATTCTGTTAAAGTTAGTAGGTACCACATGCCACCTTGGTTTAACACAGAATATGCCAAATGTATCCCCAGCTCAGCCTTGTCTATTCACAGCTGCTGGCATACAGAAGGGCTGGACAGCCTTGCCCATCATCTACCCAGGCTATCTAGTCTCACTGATTCAGCATCATTGGAAAAAGAACTCAAGCACCACACTTTTGTCTTTTTTTTTTCCATACCTACCACTAAAGAACATTTTATTTAATGGGTTTTATTTGTTCTGTTTTGTTTTTTACTTGCTTGTTGGCTTGGCTTTTTGTCCAGGGGCCCCAGCTGACCCCAAACTGGTAAACCTTCTGCCTCAGTCTTCCAGAATGTTTTTTAAGCCTGAGCAAGCAATAAGACCAACGGTCAGCAGCTCAGCATGTCTGCTCTGCAGAGCAGTTCAGAGGCTGAAGCATGGTAAGGGCAGGAGGCACAGGTGACCGGTGGACAATGTGGTCTAGGGCTCAGGGGAGGCTGAAGTGATAACAATGGCCTAAGGTATATTTTTTAAGGGTCCTTCTAGTGGATAGAGAGGACCAGGCTATGCAGTGAGAATTGGAGCAAAGCTACCTTAGACTTTAGGGGTACAGAAAGGAATGTGGTAGTGAGCAAGAACAGACGGGTTTTCATCATAGTGGTCTGTGGTGGTATTGTGTTCCCCAAAATATTGTGTACTTTAATAAACTTATCTGGGGTCAGAGACAGAACAGCCACAATATTCAACATAGAGGTTAGGCAGTGGTAGCACACGCCTTTAATCCTAGCATTCCAGAGACAGAAATCCCTCTGGATCTCTGTGAGTTCAAGGCCACTTTGGAAATGGCCAGGCATGATGACCCACGCCTTTAATCCCAGAAAGCACACCTTCAATCCCAGGGAGTGGTGGTAGAAAGCAGAAAGGTATATAAGGCGTGAGGACCAGAAACTAGAGGCCTTTGGCCTGGAGAGGCATTTGGCCTGGAGAAGCATTTGGCTGGTTAAGCATTCAGGCTTCTAGCAGCAGTTCAGCTGAGACCCATTCTGGATGAGGGCTCGGGGCATCCAGTCTGAGGAAACAAGACCAGCTGAGGATCCGGCGAGGTGAGATAGCTGTGGCTTATTCTGTCTCTCTGACCTTCCAGTGTTCACCCCAATAACTGGCTCAGATTTGTTTTATTAATAAGAACTTTTAAGATTCATGCTACAGTGGTCCAACCAAGCTGAGGGAAGCACATGAGTTTGGGATCATCATGAGACAGACAGAAACAGCGGAGGCCTCTGGATCAAAAGGAATGGGTTGAAGCATACCCAGCAGCAGGCCAACCACAGGGGATGCTGCTGCCCCAGCCTGGACTTAAAGTATAATAGAAAACATTGTCATGGAGACTATACCATTGACTGATAAAAACCCAAGCCTTCAACCCATTCTCCCCAACAGAAGTTCCAACTTCCACTTGTCCCCCCTCCCCAAAGAGATCCTCATGGGAATATGTGAAAGACTCCACCTGTTGGGAGGACCTTCCTCTCCCATCCCACATGAAATCTACTCACTCAGGCTACCAAACAGGGTGCCTCCTCCGTGGTAGAAGATGATACCTCGCTGGAGCTTGGAGGATACTGCCTTGGGCTGGAACAGCCTCACAGGGATTGTCCCAAAATGCATGTTGGTCACCACCAAGGTAGGGTCCTTCTTTATGACCAAATTATCATGAAGAAACTGGACAAATCTGGGCATGGAGCAAATTCTCAGCTTCTCTAGTATATCTCCCTGTTGGGGGCAAAAGAAGGAAAGTGAGGTGTAAGAGAGTACAGAGTGGGTGTGTAGACATGGAAGCCACCTAGTATTGCTCGGGTGTACTTACCATTTCTCATCTGCCTCCTGTATATGCAGTAGACTCAAGGGGACATAACTGGCTGCAGGCTTTGCCCGGAAATGGGACTGGTTTTCGAACTTTGATCTCAGAATTCCTATTGAATGATGATGTTTCTGTGATACGAGTGTCTGTACCCGAGTGGGTTGAAATGCAATTTGTCATTGTTAAGAGTTGGGCAGTTTGAGTGGTTCTGGGGTGGTACTCTTGTGTGTGTGCTAAGTTCCTCCATTATTGAGGAACTTGGATGAGTATCTCCAAAGCAGACTCTTGAGAAGTGAGAGTCCTGGATATTCTGTCTTATGGACACAGGCACACTTGCATTTCCACCAATGCATGATACATGACCCCATTTCTAACACCATGCCCTTGACTTCTCAAACTGCAAAACCATAAGACACATTAACTTCTCTGGTCTGTGGTATTGTTAGAGCAGAAGAGAAAATACTAAAACTTTACCAGAGATAAAACCCAGTGTGTGGATGTGTGCAAAGAAGTCCCTGAATGGAGAAAAGCCAACTGTGAAAAGCAAGGGACATAACTTCATTCATTCTTCCCCTCTATATGGGACTAGCTATACTTGACCTGTAATGGCAAAGACAATTTGTCATTACATCAGCACTCATCATTTTAAGTCCAGAGCTCTGGGTTCTGAAGGATTCCGTAAGCACTGTTTGTGTCCAATGTGAAGGAGAAATGTGACTTGTGTGGCAGACTCCATAGTGGGTAATCAAAACACAGAGCTGAATATTTACCACAGGTGTTTTTATGATAATATATATACATTAATTATAAACAAGTCAATATATTTGCCAATATAAACTATATTGCAGAAAACATTACAGGGTGTTGCAGTATACATGCCTTACAAGAGGTAAGGACTGGCATTGGAAAAGGGAAGAATATTAACTGTGTACACAGGTCACAAGCATGCTTTCTGAGTGATTGGTGCTATATTGTGATAGTGTTAGTTATCAATTTGCTAAAATCTAGAATATGGGCCTCTGAGCATGACTATGGTGGATTGTCCTTGTTGCATTAATTCTGGAGGGAAGACCCATCCACTGTGGGTGGCACTATTCCCTTGCTGGGCTCCTGAACTGTGTATGTGGAGGAAGAAAACCTTGCAGTGTGTTCAGTGTTCTCTCTTCCCACTTGTGGATGCTTGACCAGCTGCTTCAAGCCCCTGCTGCCTTGACTTCCCATCCATCATGGCCAATGAAAGCAGAATAGATGCACACCAGACGGCATGGACAGGAATTTCTCATCTCTCTCCTCCTTCCTAAATGTCTGAGGAATTCACTGTAGACTCTCTGGTCACTGCTGTGTCTCCACTAAGAGTTAGGACATCTGACATTAATTCAAATTCCCTGCCTCCCATATGAAGCCAAACCAGTATTGGACAGCCAACCTAGCTGTCCAATGCACCCATGTGGAAAAGCTGCCTAAATACATCACATGGGTGAGTTGATAAGCAAACAATGCCTGCTCTGTGCTCGGGACAAGGCTGAGAAAGTAGTCCCTAGCCTCAGATCTCACATCAATATAAAACACTTGGAGATGAGAAATTATGAGGAAAGGAGAAACAGGCTGTTGTTGAAGGTGTTCTTAGACCTCTCAGGGTATAAGCTTTCAGCTGGTCTGAAATTGCTTTCTCAGTTCTCAGAAAAAAAAGCATGGTAGGCTGTAGTGGTGATGCATGTCTGTCATTTCAACCCTCAGGAGAAGGAAGCTGAGGGATTGTGTGTTCAAAGCCAGGCTAGGCTACAACGTGAGACTCTGTTCCAAAAAGTGGGGTGGGAGGTAGGGGACAAAGAGAAAAGGGGAGGAAAGAGACGGAGGAATAAAAATGAAAGGAAGAAAGGAAGTGAGGAAGGAAAAGAGAGAGAAAAGGAAGAAACAGATTTCCCCCAAGTCAGTCTTGGAGGAATACAGAAAGAATGGGATGGGGAATGGAGGAAGACGAAGAGAAGGAGAAGGAAGCGGTGAGCTACAGATAACACCTTTAACCACAGTCCCCCCATAACAGCAGACTCACCAGCGTGAGCACAAACAGTGCCAGACAATGAATAACCCTGAACTTGACTGGATGCTGCAAGGCAGAGGGGATTTCCATAGTGAGAAAGTGCTGAATGACAGCCCAGACGAAGACTCCCAGGACAAAAGTAGACAGGCTTGCCAACAACACCAGCCACAGAGAAGTCATGATCCTGAGGCACACAGGACCTGCTGTTCTGAGAAATTCCCTTGAAAATATGTGTGAGGAGCACCTGACCCAGTTTTACGGGCTGTGGCCTCCACCCTCTCCTTCCAGAGTTCATCTGACACAATGGCCTGACCTGTCCACTTAGATAGCCAACCAATTGGAGCCAGAAGAACTTGTTCATCTAGTAACTAATGGACCATGAAATGATACCAAGAAGGACTTGAGAGGGGGCTTAAAAGAGTATCAGGATAGGACTCTTCCTACACTCCAGCTCCATAAGGTCCCAGAAGGAGCTTTGATATGCGTCACATAGACTCTCTCGCCCAAGGCCTGGGATGAGCCCATTTTAGCACCAAAGTCTGCCTAAGGTAGGCAAAATCCTTCCCATCCCCAGCTCCTTGGTTCCATGCTCTCTCCCTATTTAGTTCTTCAATCTAGAATGCAGGGGCTGCAGAGACTTCTCTGGTTCTAGATGTCAGTTTGCATGGTTTTAAACACTACTTTTTCTGCTTTCTGGGTCTGTGGGCTTCCCATTGTATGAACTTTTCTCTGAGCAGATAGAAATAAATGTCTTCTCATCACCAATAGGCGCCAATGATGGAAACAAAAGCAATCCCACTCAAAAGTAGTTTGGTGAACCTAGGAGTTTAATTGGTGTTACTTACAGGAACAGGGGTAACTTATGGGTGGCTACAGTACTGAAGAAAACAAAATCTCTCTAAGCAACCATTGACTGCTTTTGGGGAGGGGAGATTCTTCATGAGCCCCTCCCCACTTCATGACAGAAAGTTGAAAAACTCAATCTTGTATAGGTCTCCTTCAGAATTCCAGCTCGATAGTTCTAGAGGACAGTGGCCATGTCATGCTACAACAGTCTTACACATGCTATTAATTTTCAGAAAGTATAAGGTGGCAATGATGAAAGTTCCCATTGGGAAGAAAATATTCAGAACTCAGAAAAGGCTCTGACACACAACAAATTCACTGCAAGTATATGTCAAGCCTATTTTCAAAAATGGTTCTGATCATTACCCTCCCTCCTGGAAAAAGAAAATTGTATGCAAAACATTATCCACACACCATTCTCAGAGAAGGAATCAGGCTGGATGAAGTCCAGTTCCTTCTGGAATCACAGGACCCAAAAGATGGACATTCTGTCCAAGGACTCTCAAGCTGTATGACCAACCCCAGGTGTGGCTAAAGGTCTGCCTAATGCAGAGGCCAGAACAATGGGGCAGGATCTAATGGCTGGAGCCTTATATAGGCTATATCCTCAGGGTCTAGGAAGGGTTTGATAGGAAAGACATAGAGAGTATTCCTCTTGTGTATTTACTTGTGTAATTGTCGTTCAAAAGCACATAACATTTACCATCAGAACCACTTCTAAGTATACAATACAGTAGGCATTAACTAAATGGATCATACAGGACAGACCTCTCTCAACACTGACACTACACACCTTGAGCTCCCCTCCCTCCCACACAACCATAATTCCACTTTCTAAGAGTCTGCTGCCATAGACACCTCATAAATGCAATTACATAATGTTTGCCATTGCCCAACTGCCTCATTACACTTAGCATATTGTCTCCATACTCTTTCCATCCTGTAGCATATGGCAAGGCCGCCTTCTTTTTAAGGGCTGAATAGTTCACTATATGCATACCACATTTCCTTTCTATTCCCCATGAAGATCCTAAGGATGGACACAGAAGTTATGTACCTGCTAGGCAAATGCTCTACCACTGAGCTACAGCCTATCTGTTTTCTTCATCCATTCATCCATGGACAGACATTCATGTTGTCTCTACCTTTCGGGCACAATGAATTGTGCCACTGTAAATGTATGGGTATGCAAATGTGCACTCAATGATAGGTATATAATTTTTTTAATTTACCTTCTGTATGTGTATGTGCTACCTACAGTGAGCATGCAGAGTTCAGAGGACAAATTTTTGAGAGTTGCTTTTCACCTCCCACCTTGTTGAGGCAGGGTCTCTCCTGTTGTTTGTGCTAAGTACCCCAGGCTACAAGCTTCCAAGCAATCCTCTTGTCTCTACTTCCCATCTTACCACAGGAGTGCTGGGGTTACAGATACACAGTTCTGCCTCCAGCTTTTTATGTGAGTCCCAGGAATTTAACTAAGATCACCAAACCTGAGCAGTTAGTGTTTTTACCTGATGAACTTCTCAAAGTCAACACACCCAAGTAGCCCAGCCCCCAAATCAGGGTGTCAAACATCTCTAGCACTTCTTCATCACACACATACCCCAGTCCACACATACCAAAGACAGCTGCTCTCCTTACAACAGAAACACCTACTGTTGGATTCTGAACTGAATATTAATAGACTCATGTAGAGTACTTTCTACTCAGTCTTCCATGCAGAACCATGGGTGTGACGGCCTCCCATGCTATGTGTATTGGTGGATTCATTCTCATTCTCATAAACCATTTCACCATATTCCCAGAGTTTCTGCTCCTGGGTGACATTTGAGGCTTTGCCAGTTATCAATCATTCTTGTTTCTAAACACATAACTTCTGTCTGCCCTGCAAACATGAATCTGGAACCTTGAAATGTTTTTTCTGTTCTTTTGTCAGCTGAAGGCAAGGCTTTGTCAGAGAAAAGGCAGATAAAGCTATTCTAAGAGATAAAAGTGCTAATTCCTGCCCTGGAGCCTCACACAGCAGGCTCCTGCAATTTACCTGGAGTTCTGCCAGAAAACAGTATCTGCAGATTGCAACACGAACCTTAATATATGCTACTATGAATTACTATGAGAAAGGGTCCATGGTATAAGTAGAACCCAAAGGAAAACAGGAATTGCAGACATAAAGAACAACCCCTACTCCTAGGGCCCAGGCAGAGCCTCATAGAAAGATGCTGCTCTCCATGCCATAGGGCTGAACTCCAGATCTTGCTGGAAAGGGCATATGTAACTTCCAAAACTAGCAAAAAAGTAGATTTGTTACTGTATCAGTAGTATTTGCTGGTGGATAACCCACACACACCCAAGATTTCCATCTCTTGGGTGCTGGAAATAGCCATTAGCTCATAGTTATTTTTGTGGAAAAACTCTGAAATTAATCCACTCAAAGGAGTTGGAAGAACTGGACTCCATATACCACAAGAGACTGAAATACCACACACACACAGTGCAGAGCTGGGCCTGGAGAAGCACACAGAGCAAGAAATAGCAGCAGAGCGCTACAGAAGTAAGATAATTAGCCCGCAGCTAGTAGTGTCTAACATCTGGGTGTGACAACAACAGAGTCGGAGGACATGATAAAGATCAAGGAGAGGGAAAGCCCAAAAGAGACCCAGTGAAGCCCAGTGCAGTGGGGCACATCTTTATCCTAGCACTCAGGAGGCAGAGGCAGAAGGATTTCTGTGAGTTCAAGGCCAACCTGGTCTACACAGTGAGTTCCAGTCCAGCCATGGGCACATAGACCCAGACCCTGTTTCTAGGATAGAGATAGATAGACAGATGGATTGATAGATAGATGAGAGAGAGAGAGAGAGAGAGAGAGAGAGAGAGAGAGAGAGAGAGAGAGAGAGACTGTGCACACACCCAAACCCATACCATCTAAGACATACTATGATGGAAAAAACTTCACTGAAATAGTCCATCCATGTCACAAAACTAGTAAACAGGCAAACAACATAACCAATAAGCCCAAGGTGAATGGGGAGGAATTACTATCTAAGGTTAAAACAATGTATTTAAAATCTTGAATTTCAGTAAAAAAGGTTACAGAACATGCAAAGAAACATTCAATTGATCTGCACAAAGGAGATGGTGGCTTTGGGAGGGCACTGTGCCTGCCTCCTGGTCCCTGTTGAATCAACTTCCCATTTTAACTCTACCACAAACCTGGTTCGGTCTGGCTTGGTGAGCTGGGCATCAAACACTGTTTCTCTTATCTCTGGGTCCTTTACTATAGCTTTTACCTCATGTCTTTCATCCTCACCATGACTCTTCCCACAAGTTCCAAGATTTGGGACCTCATAAAGGGCTCTCAGTCCAGATCTGACATGCATTCTCCCTTGAATCCAGACCACTGTGAGAAACAGCAAGCCCACATCTCCATCTCTCCCTCTTTTATCCAATTTACCCACCAAATTAGAGGCTAATATGGGTGTATATTTGTCCTCCCTTACATGAGCAAGTTCCCACTGACTAGTCATCTCAGCCTCAAATGCTTTTCTTACTACACATAGCAGAAGCCAACAACCTTCAGGGCAAGTTATGGATCGTGTGTTATTTCCAAGAACTACAAAATTTGTTCTAAACCTTCAACCATTCTCAAGGCATCTCTACTCACTGAGCAGACCCACTCATCAAACGGGCATGTCATTTCATACTACTTACAAGAAGACATCCGTCCTGGATTTTCCCCTGTGGAATCCTCACTCAGACATTCATTCTGGATAGAGGACTCTGATTTGGTTGCAAGGCCCATGAAACCACTGACAGGACAAGAAGGCACACTATCATGTCACCTAAGGAAAAATGACTCAGCAGTTAAGAGCACTTGTTGAGGACCCAGGTTCAATTCCCAGCACCCACATAGTAGCTCACATCCATAACTCCAATTCCAAGAGATCCAATGCCATCTTCTGACCTCTGAGATCACCAGGCACAACGACACGTACATTAGACATACATGTAAGCACAACTCCCATACACAAAAAAAATAAATCTAAAAAAATAAATAAATAAGCCTCAGGTGAGGGAAACCTCACGAATCTTGTAAGTTCCAGCTTTCCTGCACATTGAAGTTTCTTTACTTCTTGAGTCTTGAGATCCTCCCATCTCCCTCCTCTGAGGGCACTGGGATTTGTCAGCCTCAATCATTCCCATGAGCCAATTTCCTATCCTATATATGTATACATCTATAGACCAATAGGTGACAGAGATGCATGCTGGAAGAAACAATCAGGAAACTTGAAGGTATTTTGATAATGTGGAAAAAGCTATTTTGTGTTTTGTTGGTCTTTGGGGGACTTGTTTCTATGTTGGTGGTGCCTTGTTTCTTGTTGTTGTTTTAGATCACTGATCTGGTTTTTGCAGCACTGGAGCTAGAATCTAGGCCTCATGCACATTAGGCAACAGATCTATCACCCACCTCCAGCCCTGCCCAATATTCTGTTCCTCAAGAGGACTCTGACACATCCTTCATGATCTTCAAAGACATTTTAGCCAACCTTGGGCTTGTATCTGGCTCACCTTTATAGTTTGATTCCAGGGTTGGCTAGCAACCTCAGTTCCACCTGAAATCCTAATTCCTTTCATCATATGCATAACATAGTCAGTGGTCCTTGGATTTAGGACATAAATAACTCTGTTGACTGTGTGGTAAAAAGCTGGTTATTTTCTCTTTAGGATGAGGATCACAAGGTTGTTGACAACCACAATATTTTGGTGGTTTGTTTGAGGCAGTGTTTCACACTGTAGCCCAGAGTGTCCTCAGACTTCATAATCTCCTGCCTCCCTATCTTGAATGCTTGTATTTCAGGCCTGGAAGCTGCTGTCATTTCTATTTCAATTATTCTAGAGGTTATGATCAGGACTGTTAAGCAAAAACTAAATACATACACAATTAGGTAAGAATTAAATAAATTGAAGATAGATGATAGATAGATAGATAGATAGATAGATAGATAGATAGATAGATA
>CABHPR010119048.1:0-11172 GCA_902168415.1 Peromyscus melanophrys
GAGGGAAGGAAGGAAGGAAGGAAGGAAGGAAGGAAGGAAGGAAGGAAGGAAGGAAGGAAGGAAGGAGAAACAACAGCCAGCAGATGACGAAATGGTCATAGACTACAATGATCATTTACTTCTTTAGCCAGGCATTAGTAGCGCACGCCTTTAATCCCAGCACTCGGGAGACAGAGGCAGGTAGATCTTTTTGAGTTCGAGGCCAGCCTGGTCTATGAAGTGAGTTCCAGGACTGTTACACAGAGAAACCCTGTCTCGAAAAACAAAAACAAACAATTTACTTCTTTATAGACTTTCCCTAAGGCTCAATTTAGCCTGAGCTTCTTTCTCCTTCAATATACTCTAATATGTCTCTGAAGAAATCAACTGAAGCAAAACATATTGACCATAAGCTAAAGGGTTCAGTCATGTTTTGGGCTTCTGTAATGTTTTAAGTTTTCTGAAAGGCAGACCACTAATAAGCTATTTTCCTCTTTTTTGTTTGGTTTTTCAAAACGTATTTATGTGTGTATTTGTGAGACTCTGGGAGGGTGGGTTCCTATGTACATATGAAGAAGCCAGAAGATGGTACCCAGGTGTCCTCTATCACATCGCACCTATTCCTTTAAGCAGGCTCTCTCCCTGAACTGGGAGGCAGGTGCTTTCTTGCCAGGCTAGAAGCCATCACGGCACTGTGAGCCTTCTGTGGCTCTGCATCCCTCACAGCTGGGGTTGCTGGTGTGGTCATTCTGTGGGGTCTGGGACAAAAGCTCTGGTCCTCGTTACTACACAACTGAGTGCTCTGAACCGCTGAACCATCTCTACACACTCCTCAAGCTGCTTCCACAGTACTTAAATAGTTCACACTACCAAATAAGAATACTTGTGGATTTGGAATTTTCTAAATTAAGCATCATTTTTAAAGACAAAGTCTGTCATATACACCAATCTGACCTTGACCCACAGCCCTCCTGCCTGCCTATGTAAATGCTAAGATCACAGGTATACCCTTGTACCTGGCTAAAATAAGCAGTTTTAGACACAAATACAAAAGGGGGGGAAATTATTCCCTACCTAGTAATTCCACCTCTGGGTAAACAACCAGGAGAATTTAAAATAGGATCTTGAAAATGTATCTGTACACCCATGCTCATCCTACCTCACTGAAGAACCAAACAATTTTGAAAAGCAACACAAGTTGCCATGAGATGAATGAATAGATAAAATGTAGTTTACACATGTAACGGAATATTAAAATTGCTTATGGTGGTTCACACCTATACTCCTAGGAGGCAGAGACAGAAACAACATCACAAGTCAGCCTGAGCTACACAGCAAGTACCAGTCAGGATCTATATCAAGACCTTGTTGCAAACAAACAAAAACAGAACATAACAACAACAAAAAACCCCAAACAGAAAAATATTTGCCTTTTTTCAAAAGGACAGATTATAACATGGATAAGCATGAAAATATTATGCTAAATGAAACAAGACAATCACAAAAGGACAACTACTGTATGACTTCACATGATAACTCACTATTCAGAGCAGTTAAAGACAGAAGACAGTGGCTGGGGCTGCAAGAGAGAAGTAACAGGGAGCTGCTGCTTAACAGGTACAGCTACAGGTGCAGCTCTGGGAAACCACAAGTTCTGGTCCTGCATGGTGGTGCAGGACTTTGATCACAGCATTTGGGTGGCAGAGGCAGGTGGATCTGTGACTTTGATTGAGGGCAGCCTGATCTACAGAGTAAGTTCCAGGATATCCAGGGCTATGTAGCAAGACCCTGGTTCAAAACAAAATGAAAACCAAAAATACTAAGAGGTCTGAAGATTAGCTGCACAACAATGTGAATGTCCTTAACACTACTCAACTACAGACTTGATGGTACAGTGTTTGAACGCACTGGCTGTTCTTCTAGAGAACCAGGGTTCGATTCCCAGGACCCACATGAAGTCTCACATCATTTGTAACTCTACTCTAAGGGATCCAACATCCTCTTCTATCTTTCTCGGGCTCCACACACTCACGTGTTACACATACATACATGTGCAGGCAAAACACCCTATACATTAAAAAAAAAAAAAAAAAACAAAAAACATTTGCTATATAAGGATGAAATGTAGCTTAGTGTTGGTATGTGCCTGCCAATGTGAGACCTTGAGTTCACTCTCCCCAACATGCCCTCTTCCCTCAAGAAATCTTGTAAAAATACTGGATAGTAAATTTTATGTTTTTACCACACACAAAAATAAATTCAAATAAACACTTTCTCTAGTTCACAAAACTCAACCCTAGGACTGCGAGCGCCACTATCACATCATCTACCCTATCAACAGCATGTGGCAGGGGCCAGAGTGACATGAGACAAGCCGCTCTGTCTGAGTACCTAACACTGCTTGATGACAGGTGTGTTGTCCAAAATAATTAGCTTTTAAAACAGAACAGCCCTGACCCATCTCTGGAGATGGCTGGTAATCTGTTTCCTTCATTAAATTCCTGACAGCTCAATGTCCTCACATCTGTCACTGTTTAGGAAACTGAGTCCAAGAGCCTCAACTGCTTCAAGGACTAAGCAACAAAATGATTCTGGCTCATGGGGCAGATTTGCACCCACCTGTTTTCTAATCAAAAGCCATATTTGACTCAGTTTTGCTCCATCCCAGGACCACACTAATGGGAACAATACAATCATTTGGGACGTCCCTCCCTTCACCTGTACAGTCTGTTGGACATTACTTATTTTTCAGTCCCAGTAATTATTTTTCCTTAAAGTGACATAATTGCTTTAGGATCACACGAGACAAATATTTCTACTTACCTTAATCTTTTTTTAAGTTGTAAACTGTCATGGATTATCCTTTTAACAAATTCTAGTTCACCTCCTTCAGCCATGATTTCTGTGATGCCCCCAGTATTTACGGAACTAGGTGGAGGTCTTCGAGAATTCCGAGAGTTCACACCCTGAGCAACAACAAAAGCCATGGTCTTTGAACGTAATCTAGCTATTATTGTGCTACACTGAAGATTTAAAAGGTCACACAGCCAGCTGGGGCTGTAGTTTGGTGATAAAGCACTTGCCTAGCATGCATAAGGCCCTGGGGATTAAATATAAAAACATTTACCTTTTATATAGCCCAATCTGTTGCTTTTCCTTTATGCTTTGTCTTGATACCATGGCCAGGAAATCTACCCAAAGATTAAATCAATATTTACTTATGTTTTCTTCTAATACTTTTATGGTTTTTTTTATATTTAAGTATTTAATCCATCCTTACCTCACTTCATATGAAAAAATTAACTCAAATGAATCAATGGCATAAATATAAGAGGTAAAACTATAAAACTTCCAAGAAGAAAACATAAAAGTAAATTTTCATTAACTTGGATTAGCCAATGGTTTCTTAGATACAACACCAAAAAGCATCAGAACAACACAAAATAGATAAATTGTATTACATCAAAACTAAAATCGGCTTCACTGTAAAGGATACCATCAAAAATTGAGGACAAACCACAGGGTATGGAAAAATGTTTGCAAACACTGTAATTAAAGGGACTTGTTCTAAAATGTGTAAAGGAAACTTAATAGGAAGAAAAGTAACCCAATTTTAAAATGGACAAAAAGGAGGGCGGGGACACAGCTTAATTACACAGTGCTTGCCCAGTATGTGCAGGGCCCCAGGTTCAAAAGTCATTTTTGTTGCAAAACAAACAAAAATGGGCAAAGAGGACAGGGCTGCTGATCAGCTCAGTGTAGAGAGTTTAGCCAGAGCTGTGAGGGTCTAAATTATAGCCTCCACACTGGAAAGGGGTAGGTGAGGAGGGATCTAAGTGGCATTATTCCATGGAAGATGAGCAAAGGAACACTAAGCACATGAAAAGATGCTCAGCTCAGCCAGCCTTCAGAGAAACTCCACCCCACACCCACTGGGGTGGCATGTCAAAGCTACAGATGTTAACAAGTGCTGAGGAACTGCAACTGTGGCTGCAACATGAGCAGCTGTCAATGCAGAAAACTGTCTGGCAGGCCAGAGACAACTTATCAACACCCGCCTCAAATTTAAAAAGACAGTAAAACAAGGTATTTAGGGGGCTGGAAAAGTGGCTCAGCAGGTAAGAGTATCAGCTGCTCTCAGAACTGTGCCATCAAGTCTTCCTAAAGCCCCTATCTGTATTCTTTGAATGTAGAGAAACAACACTTTTAATAAATTTTATTGCAAGGTATGGTTACTTTTCTTCATAAACTTACATGAAAGCTAAATTTTTAATCATTTTAAGTGTGCTTAACTTTATTTTCTAATCAGGAATGTTAGTGTTTCTAATAAATTTCTGCCCAAACGCCCCCCCCCCCACTTTGTCAAAAAAAATGTATTGAAGATTTATTTATTTTTGAGCTGAGTCTGATGATGCACACCTTTAATCCCAACACTTGAGAGGAAGAAACTTCTGTGAGTCCCAGGCCAGCCTACATGGTGAGACCCTGTCTAAAATAACAATAACAATTTAAAATTTTTATGTGTATGAGTGTTTGCATGCATGTGTGGTACTACTGGTCCCCAAGGAGTCCAGAAGGCATCAGAGTCCTTGGAACTGAACTTAAGTTACAGACAGATTGTGAGCTGCATGTGGGTGCTCAGAACTGAACCAAGGTCCTCTGAAAGAACAGTAAGTACTCTTAACTGCTGAACCTCTCCAGGCCCTGCACTGAATTTGTATGTTTTGTTTTTGTTTTTGTTTTTGTTTTTTTGAGACAGGGTTTCTCTGTGTAGCTCTGGCTGTCCTGGAACTCAATCTGTAGACCAGGCTGACCTCGAACTCACAGAGATCCACCTGCCTCCGCCTCCTGAGAGCTGGGATTAAAAGAATGCACCACCACCAAAGCCTGGTTGAAGTTTTCAAATGCATTATGTTTTGGTTGTACAGTGCAAAGGTTTTTGTTTTTGTTTTTATCTAGGGCCTATCACATGCTAGGCAAACACTGTACCACTGAGAAATATTCCTAGCCCTCTTTTTTCAATTTTGAAATAGGGTATCACTAAGTTGCTTCAAATAGGTTTAAACTTACTCCAAGTTCAGACTAGTCTGGAACTTGCAATCCTCCTGCCTCAGTGTCCCATGTACTGGGAATTACACACCTCCACAAATCAGTTCATTTTAGCCAAGTTTGTTCAATATCTAAAAGCAAATACATTTTTTTTTCACTATTTAGCCATTAATTTACTACCAAATGACAAAAAAACAGTAACTTTTGTCACTAAACTGATAAGCTCAGTCCAACAGAAACTGGAACCTATCTTGGTTCAATTTTAAAAGTTCAAGGTATGGAGGCTTGAGAAATGGCTCAGTGGTTAAGAATACTGGATGCTCTTCCAGAGGACCTGGGTTCCAACCTCAACACCCACATGGTGGCGCACAGCCATATGATCCAGGGGCTAGCCTCTGAAGGCAATAGGCACACATGTGGTGCACAAACATTCACAAAGGCAAAACACTTATACACATAAAATAAATAATAAATTTACATTTTAAAAAATGGTTTTAAGTTCAAGGTTTAGGGAAGAAAGAGCTCTCTCTTTACCCTCTCCCCCTAAGTAATTGCCTAACCCCAACCAAAAAAGCCTAAGAAAAGACAGCAGAGAGCCAGGCCAGAGTCAAGGGAAAGGTAGAAACAAAACTTCAGCTTTTACAATACTATGACTGCCTTGATCAAACTGTTCCTGAAGCCTAAATAACTGGACTTCTCAACTACACAAATTAGCTTTTTAAACTATGAAGTCCATCTGTACTGAGTTCATAAATATCTCAAACCAAACAGCATTCTGAATTATACCTACTCTAAAGAAAAACTGCCTTTTGCTTGTATCTTTGCAAATGAGGTAAAATTACTCAGTGTCCAATGACTTTAAAGGAGCTTTACCTGGGCTTCCAATTGGTTAGCAAAAAAGGGAGGGTTGCACATGCAGAAGTCATAGATTATCTCAGACTCTTCTTTAAGAGCATCCATTAGGAGTGTCTTCTGTGGCACCTTAACCACTAGGGCAGAAAACAGGAACTGTTAGTTACTATTTCTTTTGTAATGGCTTTAAAATAAGAGCACAAAATACACAACTGAGGAGGAAAATGAAGACAAGCATGTATATATAAATCCCTTCAAACCACTCCCAGTAAGAGGCAAAACTGCACAAACAGAATTAAGTAGATGCATTAACCATATCAATGTTCCCCTTTACAATATATGTTAGCACTACTAGGAAAAATGTTATTTCTTTTATAAAGAGGCATACTAGAATCTGCTTAATAAAACAAAATGTTTCTTCCCCGGAACTCCTCCTCCTCTTAAGAATTCTCACTTTCCTGTAATAATGTAATTTATGTTCATTTTGCTAAAAACTAATTATAATTAAAAAATTAATAATAAGGAGCTGGAGAGTGATTAAAAACACTCATTTTACTTCCAGGACCCATGTTTCGTTCCTGCACCCACATGGTGGCTCATAATCACCTCGAACTCTAGTTCCAAAGGAGTCAACACCTTCTTCTCCTATCAGAAGGCACCAGGTATGCATGTGGTGCACAGACATGTATGTAGGCAAAACATTTATTCACATAAAATAACTCTCCAAAAAATCTAAAACTATGTCAATATATAATGGTCATAAAATGTAAATGATAACTAGGTGGAGTTGGCCTAGGTCTAACAAATATCTACATACTAAAATTAAGATAATTTAACAGGGAATCGTGGCCCAAGCCTATAATCTGAGCACATGGGAGGTAGAAGCAGGATAGAGAAATCAAACATAGCCTGGATTACATATTGTAACTCTTTGGTTTTTTTTCTTTGGGTTTTTTTTTTTTTTTTTTTGGGTTTTTTTTTTTTTTTTTTTGAGACAGTCTAACTATGTAGACCAGGTTGGCTTCAAACTCACAGATTCGCTTACCTCTGCCTCCCTAGTGCTGGGATTAAAGGAGCACACCACCACCACCACCACCCAGCTAACCCTACATATTTTTAAAATAAAGTATAGTTTAATAAAGAATAGAATAGTGCTCCCCACATCAGTCAGTAAAGTGCCTGCCACACAAACATAAGGACTTGAGCTAGATCCTTAACACCTACATAAAAGCTGGGCATGGCAGCACACCCTGTAACCTCAACAATAAGGAGATAGAAATACAGGATCCCTGAGGCTTTCTGGCCAGGCAGCCTAGCTGAACCACTGAGCTCCAGGTTCAGTATAAGACACTGTCTCAAAAAATACGGTGAAGGAGCTAGATAAATGGCTTAATGGTTAAGAGCATTCATTGCTTTTCCACAGAAGCTGGTTTCTATTCCGATCATCCACATGGTAGCTAACAACCACCAGTAACTTCAGTCCCAAGGGAATCTGATACTTTCTGGCCTCCGAAGGCATTGCACATATGTGGTGCTAAGCAGGGACATAGGCAGAGACAACAACTCACACACATAAAACATTTTTAAAATTTTTTAAATAAGCCAGGCGGTGGTGGTGCACACTGTTAGTCCCAGCACCCCAGAGGCAGAGGCAGGAGGAACTCTGAGTTCAAGGCCAGCCTGGTCTACAGAGCAAGTTCCAGGACAGGCTCCAAAGCTACACAGAGAAAAAACCCTGTCTCGAATAAATAAACTAATTAATAGGCTTTAAGTGATAAAGTAGAAAGTGATTGAAGAAAACCCTGATGTAGACTTTGGGAGGCTTCCAAAGGCACATGCACATATATACCTGCTCACACAGAAAAAAACAGTGACTAAGTTACTTCATAAATGTTTTTTGGAGGAAGGAGAAACTGCAGCTGGGATTTAAAGTAAGTACGTAAATGAATGAATGAATGAATGCATGCCTTCTTTTTATAATTCATGGTAGCTATAGTCTGTGAAATCGCCATAAACACTGAACTAGCAAATACAAACTCCTCTGGGAAGTACAGTGCTAGTACAGTTTCTGAAAGCCTGAGATACGTAACCTCATCTACAGTGTGTTTTGACTTAAAGATAATTCATTTAATATGCACTGCTGGTCAGGTGTAGTGGCACAAGCCTTTAATCCTAGCAATCAGGAGCCAGATGAAAGCAGATCTCTAAGAGTTTGAAACTAGCCTGGTCTACAAAGAGATTCCAGCCTGGGCTATCTAGTGAAACCCTGTCTCAAAAAAGGAGTGTGGGGCAGGGGTGAGAGGGAACTATAAGAAAGAGCTCAGTAGTTAAGACACTGGATGCTTTTCCAGAACTAGGGTTCCATTTCCTGCATCCACATGGTGGTGTACTGTCCGTAACTCCAGTTTCAGGACATCTGACTCCATCTTCTGGCTTCCTTGGGCACTAGGCACACATGTGGTACAGAGACATACATGCAGGTTAAATACCCATATATATTGCTGACTCACTATAACTCATCTAAGTGAAATGTACTTTCTCTATGGCACATACAAACACAAGACACTTTAGCACTGTGTAGGGGTCATTTGAAATGGCAAAGTCCCTAAGCAGCAGCATAAAAATGCACTCGATGCCAGGCAGTGGTGAGGCACGCCTTTAATCCCAGCACTCAGGAGGCAGAGGCAGGCAGATCTCTGTGAGTTCAAGACCAGCCTGGTCTACAGAGTGAGTTCCAGGAAAGGCTCCAAAGCTACACAGAGAAACCCTGTCTGGAAAAACAAAAACAAAAACAAAAACAGCAAAAAAAAAAAAAAAAAAGAGCACTCAAGGAATGTAACCCTAGAAAGCAAAAGCAATCCCTGTTGACAACAAAAAACCCATGAGGGCAGACTACAACCCTGTTAACCTCAGCCATAAGCACAACCAGGGGAACTCACCCATCCTACAGTGGAAAGATGGACCCACTCCTGCCAACAGTTCTCTAACCTCTACACACATGCTCTTTCAGCTGTGTACCCACCCTCCCTAACACACAAATAAACTGATGAAAGGAGAAACTCAAACAAAAGCAAACAAACAAAACAAAAAGACTTTCAAATTTGGCTATTAACAAACTGATTCTAAACTTCAGGTAGAGCTCACGGCCGCAATCCCTACTCAGAGGACTGAGGCAGGAATAGACAGAAAAGGAAACTATCTTTCATTAGCATACTGGCTATACACTGTTACAGCATGGTTCAAAATCATTAAAATTTCTATCTGCTTTTGTAGTACTACAGTTTGAAGCTCACAAATATGAGGCAAGTACTGTACCAATGAACTAAATCCCCAGCCCTTTTGATATTTTTTATTTTGGGACAGATTCTCACTAAGTATACAAACTGGTCTTGAACTTGCTTTGTAGATCAGATGAACCTTAAATATTAGATCCTTATACCTCAGTCTCCCGAGTAGTTAAGATAACCTGTGCTACCAGGCCAACTTTAAATTTATAGTGTAAGTACTCCTCCTGATGTCCATTTTCCAGTAACCAAAGAGGCCAAGACTCTCCACAGCTGCTATGAGCAAAAGAACTTAGTCAGCACCAGACATCCTGAACAGTGTTCCATAGATGCATTTAGAAAACTATACAACTATCATAAGTAGTTGCCTCAGCTCTGAAGGCAGAGCCACAGGCAGAACTGTTTAAACAGTTATATTAGACTTACACTGTGTTATCACTAGCCTTGAAGAAATCTAGATTAGAGCTTCTTAGAATTTTAGCATTCACAACCCCCTTTGCCTGAGATTTCTTGTTTTGTTTTGTTGGTTTTTCAAGACAGGATTTCTCTGTGTAACAGCCCTGGCTGTCCTAGAACTCCTCTGTAGATCAGGCTAGCCTTGAACTCAGAGATCCACCTGCCTCTGCCTGCAGAGTGCTGGGATCAAAGACATGAGCCATGACCGTCCAGCTTGTTGGGTTTTTTTTTGTTGTTGTTGTTGTTGTTTTCAAGACAGGATTTCTCTGTGTAGCACTGGCTGTTCTGGAACTCGCTCTGTAGACCAGGCTGGCCTCGAACTCAGAGATCTGCCTGCATCTGCCTCTCCAGTACTAGGATTAAAGGCATGGGCCACCATTGCCCAGAATCTGAGAAAGTTTTATGTGATTCCAGGTGTACAGGTCTATAATACAGATACTTAATTGGACATGATAGCTCAGGTCTATAATCCCAAAATTTCAGGTCACCCTCAGCTACACAGTGAGTTTAAAGCCAGACTGGAATACAGATACAGTCTCAAAAAAAAAAAAAAATTTAAAGTGGGAGTGGAAGAGTAGCTCAGTTGGTAGAGTGATTACTTAGCACACACAAAACCCATATCAATCCCCTGCACCACATATAGACACCTATAATCCCAGCATTTGGAAGGTGGAGGCAAGATCAGGCAAGTACAAGGTCATTCTCAGCTACACAAGAGTTCAAGGCCAGCCTACACTAAAGCCTCTGTCCAAAACTCACAGGTATAAAAATCTAACATTTTCTGATAAATCATAAAGGAGCATAAAGCAACTATTTGGCATAAATATAACTTTTCCATTCATTGACGGTGAAAGGAAATTTGCAGTAGAAATGGATGTGCTATGCTTATTTATTTTCACATAAACATCTTGGATATGTAAAAATATATTCATAAAACATCTTCAAGGGTTTTCAGAGGTGACCAATATTTTGATCTTATAACTATCAATCTGAGAGTGCTACTTTGCAAAAATACATAGCATAAAATAGGAAAGCATCTCAGAAACTCTTAGATTTTCTGTTTTTATCCCACACTAAAATTCATTTGAACAACTTTCTAAGGAATTTAAGTCAGCAACTCAACATTTTTTGTTGTTTTGTTTTTTGTTTTTTATTAACTACTACTGCTGCTGCTGCTACTACTAGAGACAAGGTCTCACCGTGTAGTTCTTACTACTACTACTACTACTACTAGAGAAAAGGTCTCACTGTGTAGTTCTTTTTTTTTATTTATTTATTTTTTTTTTCGAGACAGGGTTTCTCTGTGTAGCTTTGCGCCTTTCCTGGAGCTCACTTGGTAGCCCAGGCTGGCCTCGAACTCACAGAGATCCATCCGCCTGGCTCTGCCTCCCGAGTGCTGGGATTAAAGGCGTGCGCCACCACCACCCGGCCCGTGTAGTTCTTACTACTACTACTACTAGAGACAAGGTCTCACTGTGTAGTTCCTACTACTACTACTACTACTACTACTACTACTACTACTACTACTACTACTACTACTACTACTACTACT
>CABHPR010119048.1:11182-24919 GCA_902168415.1 Peromyscus melanophrys
CTACTACTACTACTACTACTACTACTACTACTACTACTACTACTACTGGAGACAAGCTCTCATTGTGTAATTCTGGCCAGCCTGGAACTCGCAGAGATCTACCTGCTTCTGCCTCGGAACTGCCAGGATTAAAAGTGTGCACCACCACACCCGGCTTTTGTTGCTGTTGTTACAGATTTATTATTCTCTTTGTATGTATGTTTACCTGAATGAGTTTGTGTACATCCTGCCTACGCAGATGCCTGCAGAAGCCAGAAGACATCCAATTTTCTGAGACTCAAGTTACAGGCAGTTACAACTGATGTCAGTGCTGGAACTGAACGAGGAGCCTCTGCTAGTGCAGTAAGGTCTCACCACCTTTCTAGGCCACAAACACCAATTACAAAAAAAAATTATGTGTGTGTGTGTGTGTGTGTGTGTGTGTGTGTGTGTGTGTGTGTACACCCATGCAAGTGTGCATGAACATACTAACAACCAGAGAACAACTTCCAGGAATCACTTTTCTCTTTGCACCATGGATTCCGGGATCAAACTTAGGCCACCAGAATTGCACAGCAAGCACATTTACCTACTGAGCCATCTTTCCAGCCCTACACTAAAAACGTTAGATGATAATGATGTGTTAATAAAAGTACAGTGACTATAATCAATGAAACCACTATGGTCCTGGTTATCAATAATGGAAGAAGTTGATTACACATGAGGGCAGGGATGTGCATTCAATCTTGCTGTGAAGAGTTCTATAAAATGAAGTATATTAGCCAGGAGGTGGTGGCATTCGCCTTTAGTTCCAGCATTCAGGAGGCAGAGGCTAGTAGATCGCTGCAATGTCAAAGCCAGCCTGATCTACAGAGCAAGTTCCAGGACAGCCATGCTACACAGAGAAACCCTGTATCAAAAACAAGCCCCCCCAAAGGTATATTAAAATACATACCAAAACCACGTAAGAATATACAGTAAAATAATAATGATGATGATGATGATGATTTAATAGCCATGCATAGTAGCACATGCCTTAACATTTGTTTTAAATTTTATCTGTAAGAGTGCTTTGTTTAGCCGGGCGGTGGTGGCGCAGAGGCAGGTGAATCTCTGTGAGTTCCAGGCCAGCCTGGACTACAGAGTGAGTTCCAGGACAGGTACCAAAACTATACAGAGAAACCCTGTCTGGAAAAAACCAAACAAAACAAAAAAACAAACAAAAAAAGAGTGCTTTGTTTGTGTGTATATATGTACACCATGTGCATGCCTGTTGTCCTCAGAAGCCAGAGGCATAAGATACCCAGGAATAGCCGGGCGTTGGTGGCGCACGCCTTTAATCCCAGCACTCAGGAGGCAGAGCCAGGCGGATCTCTGTGAGTTCGAGGCCAGCCTGGGCTACCAAGTGAGCTCCAGGAAAGGCGCAAAGCTATACAGAGAAACCCTGTCTCGAAAAACCAAAAAAAAAAAAAGATACCCAGGAATTAAGAGATACAGACAGTTATGAACTACCACGAGAGGGCTGCAAATAGTAAGCACTCCTAACCCAAGCCATCTCTCCAGTCTCAACATAGCAAATGCTTTTTTGTTTTGTTTGTTTTTTAAGACAAGGTTTCTCTGCATAGCCCTGGCTGTCTTGCAACTCGATGTGTAGACCAGGCTGGTCTGGAACTCAGAGATCTACCTGCCTCCGCCTTCTGAATGTTGGGATTAAAGATGTGAGCCACCATTGCCCGGCATCAACATAGCAAATTTTTAAGTATTACCTACTGGAAAAAAAAAATCTAGTTAACTAAATTAGGTGTGATATTTTGAATAAGAATGGCCCTCCCCCTCCCCACAGGAATTAGGAGGCGTGGCCTTGTCAGGTGAAGGTGGGTCACTGAGGGTGGGCTCTGAGGTTTCAAAAAGACTTATATCAACCACTGCAGTTGTTTCTCATGATTCACTCCAGCACCATGCCTGTCTGCCTGCCTGTCACCATGCTGGCCACCATTATGGTCATGTACTCTAACCTTCTGAAACTGTGCATCCCAAATAAACTCTTCCATAGGTCATCACGTCATCACAGCAATAGAACAGTAACCAAACACAGGCCAAATTCACAAATATAGAAATAATAGGTATCAACTATAATACTACATTCCTTCTGAGTTAATTCTGGCATCAAAACCAATTACAATATACCAGATTATTTAAAGTTTAAAGGCTATACATTTAAGCAAAAGATAAGAAGTCAGGCATGGTGATACTCATCTTTAATCGCAGCACTCAGGAGGCAGAGGCAGGAGGATCTCTGAATTCAAAGTCTACCTGGTCTACAAAGTGGGTTCCAGGGCAGCTAGAGCTACAGAGAAACCCTGTCTCATGACAAACAAAAAACCCACAGAAGATAATAATAAGACATTTTAAATTAGAGAAGTTTTAATAAACAAAGCTTGAGGGGCTAGTTATTCACAAGAACCAACCTTTAATGAGATCAGATAGGTTATTCTGTTCCACATTTTTCTTTGCATAATTGAAGCACATATCATCCACTTCTGTTGCCAGGAAATACCAGCCATTTAAGGTTGCTCCAAGTAAGGGATAGATGCAGGATGCCCCGGTACCTAGTAAATAAAAACCCAGCACATTCCACAAATGAGCGCGGAAGGTGAGAACAATAAACCCTTTTCTTCTTAGGAATTCTTTCAAGTCTCCACAGCAGAACTCACAAATGAGGCTATTCTGAGCTACTGGGCTTGCTCCTCATTTCACTCGGGAGTCTGACCCCTAAGTACAAACTTCCTAGAGGTAAGAAACCTTCCTGCCCTACTCTTCCATGCTGTGTGTAAAATGAAGTACAGACAACTGGAGGCCCAGGAAAGCACAGCTTATTAACCTAAAGTGGCCAAAATACCTTATTTTATAAAATTTGCTTATAAAAGTCGTTATGTCCCATACAAAACAATTTCCTCAATGCAATGCTACTTATTAAAACACCATAGTAGCATCTTAAAACAAATCAATAAGCTGGGCATAGCGTCACACACCTGTAATTCCAACACATAAGCTGCAGAGGCAAGAAGACTGTGAGTCTGAGACCCTGCCTCAAAGAAAAGAGAGGAAAACTAAGAAAATACGCAGATAAACACAGTTTATTCTTGAAAAGCAGAAGTAAGTGTGTGTGTTCATGCATGCATGTGTGCGTGCGTGCATGCGTGCGATTTCCATGGCATCAAATGGCCCGACTCCCTGTGGTCTGTGGTTGTGTAGAATGTCAGTCATTGACTAGCCCTAGCACAGGTTCAAGAGACATAATGAGAAACCAGTGCTTCATGGGGGGAAAAAAATCAGCTTCAACAGCCAATATTTGTTCCTAAATTTACATGAAGAGCCCCTACCCTGGACTGGTCTACTTTCCCCTCCATTGCTGCCTTTACAACCACTAACAAATCTTGACCAATTAGATCTCAATGAGTATATCCAAGGGAAGGAAAGCTAGGGTTTCTCCTGAGGGCTACAGCCTGGAGCAGCCACTCCAGGGCTGCTTTCCCCTGACCACAAACTGATTCCACTGTAGCTCTGCAGGTTCTGAAGGTGCTCCTAACCCAGAAGCCCACTCACTAAATCATCCTCATGACCTATTCTCAACAGGCTGGGAAACAGAGACCAAATTTAATGGTTGCAATCCTTAACCTCTTTGCAGCCACAGTTATTGTCTCTTGGCCCTGATGCTGTTAGGCAAACACCTCCTTGGGGATTTGGGAGGTAGAAAGGGATGAGGATACCCAGCTCCTCAAAAGTCAATTGTT
Source organism: Peromyscus melanophrys (assembly GCA_902168415.1). Classification (NCBI taxonomy): domain Eukaryota; kingdom Metazoa; phylum Chordata; class Mammalia; order Rodentia; family Cricetidae; genus Peromyscus; species Peromyscus melanophrys. The sequence goes on from CABHPR010119048.1 coordinate 14,956, forward strand.
TAGGCCTGGGCATTATGGAGAGCTAGAGTCATTTAGAATGTTTTCACCTCTCAAGAAAAAAAAAAAAAAATGGGACCTTCTTTTCAATTTTGTATCAAAGGGGGAACAATAAAATGCAAGGAAAAGAACTATCCCCTTACCCTCCTAAGATTATTCTCTAATCCTCAAGACCAAGAAACTTGCATCCTGACATTCTGATATCCTCAGAAAACCAAACAAGATTTTTAAGTGGGTAATAATTTTTATAACGATAAATAAAAATGGAAAGCATAGTCACAGAATTAGAGCAAACTGATGGAGTCTGGGGGAAGAATTTATATAGAACTCTAATTAGAAAGAATATGATTTCAGCAAGTATTGCCCCTTGCGAAGAGCTAAAATCCATTAACCTCGTGTATCCCCAAGTGCTACTTCAGAGGGTTTGGGGCATAATTGAAATGCAATTAGCACCAAATAGGCTAGGGTCCCTTTTCCCCACTTCCTCCCTAGTTATGGTCTCACTGCATAACCCAGGCCAACACTGGCCTGGAACTTGCCATCCTGCTCTGTCATACCCCAAGTGCTGAGATCACAAATACCTGCTACCACACTTTTCAAGACAAGCTTTTAGCTTTCTAAGACCCGTCAGCCATCTTCTACCATGAACAAAAAAGTAAGAGCTTTAAGTGAACTCCATCAGGTCTCCAGTGCTTAGATCACATGAAGCACTTAGAATTTGAATGTCAAAAGAATGCCTTTATCCAACAGCTTCGCTAGGCCTTGAGAGATTATTTTAACTAGTTTGCAATCTAGTGGCAGTCTAGTATTATAACCAAGAAAGCAACCTTTCATAGATTGCAAAGTCAGAGAAAGCTTTTACAGAGAAAGCAGGCTTTAGTTGACAAGTATAATATAAACGGGAACCAACAGGACAAAGACGGGAGAAGTCTGAGGCACAGCAAATAACATATACAAAAGACTAAAGGTCTAGAAGACAGTGTGGAAAACAAAAAATCATGTAAGCTGAGGCTTAGAGAACCCAGAGAAGAGGGTAAAGATCAGACAACAGAAATTCTGATGGGCCAAGCCAAGGTTTTAATCCCAGCACTCAGGAGGCAGAGGTAGGCAGATCCCTGTGAGTTCGAGGCCAGCTGGATTTACAGAGCGAGTTCCAGGACAGCCAGGGCTACACAAAGAAACGCTGTCTCAAAAAAGAGAGAAAAAAAAAAGTATTTATCACAAAAGCAATATAAGGAACTACTAAGAGAAGATGTGATCAGATGTGGACATATCCATGTTTTCTGGACACAGTGCCAACAATGAAACGTAAGAGCAACTGAGTAGAGATGTCATCAAAACAGCCGAGAAGCTGTTCTGTACACATGGTAGAGATGATGATGAACTAGACTGGCACAGTGGCAGTGAAGATGGACAGTAGTGGAAGCCCATAGGAAGCTCACAGATGGTGCCAAAGATAGGATCAGGAATTCAAGAACATGTTGAGCTCCAGGAGATCCTGTGTAAAAAAGTGACAAATAATAAAAAATACAATCAATGAAAGGACACCAGACACAATGGACACATCTACAATTCCACAGTCCTGAAGAACGCGGGGACGTTGAGGCAGAAGGATCGATTGAGAAGAGGAGCTAGAGGCCAGGAAGGGCAACAGAGTAAAATCCCAACTCCAAAAGGAAAAGAGAGAATGAGGATGCAGATCAGTGGTGGAATGCTTGCCTAGCAAAGCCAATTCAAACCCTAGTGCCACAAATTTTCAAAAGAAAAAGGGATATATAAGAGAGAAACAACAACAGGAAGTGAGTACACTAGCTCTCACACCTTTAGCCCTCACTACATAGGCAGCTGAGTGGGAGGGCTTCTGGAATTCGGGAATGTGAGAACAGCACGAACAATAGCAAGATTCTATTATTTAAAAAAAAAAAAAAAATCACAGATTTTGTGATCAACAGTCTCATCGAAAATAAAGAAAAAGTGCTGTTGTAGATTATCAGTTGAAGATGTATTACATTTGTTTATGCTGTGGAACATTCGTTTAATGATGCAAAGATGTGTTGCATTCTTTTATGTTGCATTTATTTGACTCTGTGAAGCTGTGTTACTGTGCCTGTCTAAAACACCTAATGGTCTAATAAAGAGATGAACAGCCAATAGTGAGGCAGGAGACAGGATAGGCGGGGCTGGCAGGCAGAGAGAATAAAGAGGAGGAGAAATCTGGGAAGAGAAGATCAAGAATGAGAAAAGGAGGAGGACTCCAGGGGCCAAGCACCCAGCACTAAGGAAGCAGAGGCAGGAGGATCTTTGTGAGTTTGAAGAAAGCCTGATCTACAGAGTGAGTTCCAGAATAGCCAGAGTGACACAGAAAAGCCCTGTCTCAAAAATAATAATAATAATAGCAATAAAATAGAGAATTGTTTAATAACAGAGTAGACAATGCCCAACAAACACAGACATTAAGGTGGAAAATTGAAAGCTAAGTAGACAAGAGCCTCTCTCTCCTTCCACACTTCTCTTACCCCCTTTGCCCCTTAACTGACACGGACACTCCAAGAGAAACCAATGTCCATGTGTAACAGGTAAAAGCTTTTTTCCCAACAACTACTAGAAGAGCTTAGAAGGAGTCTGAATGCAAAACCTATGAAAATTACTTTCAGCCCCCAAAAGAAGAACCCTAAACTTACCTATGTCGATTCCTCTTCGAAGAGTACTTTTATCAGAATCCTGGTGCCCAATCAGATCTTCTACCCAGTGAATATAGTTGAGTCTCAAGGGAACTGTGGGAATTAGTCTCTCTAAAGGAATATCAATAGAAAGTCCAAAGTCTTCTCTTAGGAGAGTACAAGTCAGAGCTCTGACTGCTTCAGGGTCTTTGAAATTAAGACTAAGGAGCAGAGACAAAGATCAAGTGATTAGTATGTACCACTGGGCTGCACTAGCTCCTTTGCCATATCAAGCAGCGACACTAGCAACCCAGTGTCTATTTGAATTTCCTAACGTTCAACATTCAGCACAACAGCAGACACACAGGGGTGCTGGACACCTTCAGAGTCTATGAGCAATCAGTAAGTTATCCACCAGAATGGTTGCACCCATACATGCACCACAGCACAGAGGTTAAAAGGGTCTCTGTTCCAATTCCTGTCTGTTTCCTGCCTTAGCTGTAGGACTCTGGACAAGCCATGCTGCCACTTCTCTCAGCTGTTAAGGGTAAGAGTACCAACATCAGTGCCATGTGACAGTCTCTGAAAAGAATACAGCTCTTGATACTAAGTGGTTTTTTTTTTTCTTTTTCTTTTCTTTTTTTTGGTTTTTCGAGACAAGGTTTCTCTGTGTCGTTTTTTGTGCCTGTCCTGGATCTCGCTCTGTAGACCAGGCTGGCCTCGAACTCACAGAGATCCGCCTGGCTCTGGCTCCCAAGTGCTGGGATTAAGGGCGTGCCCCACCACTGCTCAGTGCTAGCTATTTTTTCTTTTTTACTATCACCAACATCACTGACCCTAACACAATTCTTCAAAACCTCACTCAAAAATGGAAGAAAAAAAAAACAAAACAAAAAAACAAAACAAAACAAAAAACAAACAAACAAACAAAAAACAGCCTAATGTTTGGTCAGGTGTGGTAGCACACATCTTTAATCTCCCCACTTGGGAGGCAGAAGCAGGCAGATCTGTTAGGTTTGAGGCCAGCCTGGTCTACATACAGGGTTCCAAAGCACAGCCAGGGTACATTACAGAGAGACCCTGTCTCAAAACAAAACAAACAAACAAAAAAGTACCAGGCCTGGTTTGGCACATGCCTTTGATCCCAGCACTCAGGAGGCAGGATCTCTGTGAGTTCAAGGCCAGCCTGGTCTAAAATCGAGTTCCTGGACAGCTACGGATGTTACACAGAGAAACCATGTCTCGAAAAAACAAAACCAACTCCCTCCCTCCCCCTAAAAAACACAAGACTTAAGAAAATATTGTATTTTACTCCTGACAGAAATAAAAGTCTATCTTACACATTCAGAAATCCGGTCAAGTAAGACACTAAATATATTCACATTCTATTCCAATACACTGGCTAATCTAATATCCCATCATACTATGTGTAATGTCTTAAATTTTGAAATGTAAAATTTTAGAAATTAAGGAAACCTAATAACCTAGAAACACCTTCTAAAACAAAATTTGAAAATGTTTTCTGAAGTGCATACCCAGAAACCTAAGCACTGCCTTACAACTTCTCAATGTTACTCTGCAGTAGAGCTGTGAAAATCCAGGACTGCAAATCCAGGGGACTTACTAGGACTAGCTTTCAAAAAGACAATTCAGGGAAAGAAATATGAACTAACCAAATGACACAAGTTCTTTTATACCTGGGGAAAGTAACAAATCTTTCACGGCTGAGCAGCTACTCAGGGACCATGTTCTGAAAGAGCACTGTGCCAGAAAGTCACCACTCTTCCAGGCTGGCCCTGAACCTGGAATTCAAGACTCAGGAATCCTGCTTCTCAGGCAGGGGGATTACAGGAATACACCACTGCATCAGGCATTTACAAGGATACTAGGGGAACAACTAAGGTCACTGTGGTTTAAAGAAAATGGCTCCTGCCGGGCAGTGGTGGCACACGCCTTTAATCCCAGCACTCAGGAGGCAGAGCCAGGCGGATCTCTGTGAGTTCGAGGCCAGCCTGGTCTCCAAAGCGAGTTCCAGGAAAGGCGCAAAGCTACACAGAGAAACCCTGTCTCGGGGAAAAAAAAGGAAAGAAAAAATTAAAAAAAGAAAAAAGAAAATGGCTCCCAAAGCAAGTCCCACTTTTAGGAGGTGTGGCTTTGTTGGAGTGGGTGGGGCCTTGTTGAAGGAAGTGTGTCACCAGGGGGTGAGCTTTGAGGTCTCCTATGCTCAAGCTTTGCTCAGTGTGACACTCAGACCACTTCCTGCTACCTGCAAGATGCAGGACTCTCAGCTACTTCTCCAGCATGTCTACGGGACACCACCATGCCCCGCCATGATGCTAATGGACTGAACTCTGAACTGTCAGCGAGCCCCAACTAAATGTTTCCTTTGTAAGAGCTGCCATGGTCATGGTGTCTCTGCACAGCAACGGAAACCCCAGGACAGTCATCTTGTTTGCACAGCAACCATTTTCCTGACGGAGCCATCTGTCCAATCCCCAATTTCTTTCTTTTATACATGCAGCATGGTCATTATATTATCTAGGAATGATGCATTTCTGTAATTTTTTCCATTAAGTGGTCTAGAAGGTGTATTTAATCCCAGCAATCTGGAGGCAGAGGCAGGTGGATCTCTGGGAGTTCAAGGCCAGCCTGGTCTACAGAGCAAGTTCTAGGACAGCAAGTAATACGCCGAGAAACCCTGTCTCAAAAAAGAACAAAAAAGGAGGCTGGACAGATGGCTCAGCGGTTAAGAGCACTGGTTACTCTTCCAGAGCACCCCAGTTCAATTCCCAGCACCCACATGTCATCTCACAACTGCCTGCAACTCCAGTTCCAGGGGATCTGACACCTTCACACCAATGCACATAATAAATTTAAATAAATTATTTTTTAAAAAGGGGGTGGGCTGGAGAGATGGCTCAGCTGTTAAGAGCACTGGCTGCTCTTCCAATGGTTCTGAGTTCAATTCCCAGCAACTACATGGTGGCTCACAACCATCCATCATGAGATCTGTTGCCCTCTTTTGGCCTGCAGGCACACATGCAGACAGAACACTGTATACATAATAAATAAATAAATTTTTTTTAAAGGAACAAAATTAAAAATTAAAAAAAAAATTTTCTCCATTTTTATGTTAAGCATATTGAAGCATGCCTTTAATCCCAGCACTCAGAAGGCAGAGGCAAGCGGATCTCTGTGAGTTTGAGGCCAGCCTGGTCTACAAAGTAAATTCCAGGACAGACAGAACTGTTATACAGAGAAACCCTGTCTCAAAAAAAAAAAAAAAAAACCCACATACACACCCCATTATCACCACCAACAGCAACAATTTAAAGAGAAAGAAGCCATGAATTTGAGAGAGAGCAAAGGGTGCATAGGAAAGAGGAGGAAAGGGGAAATGATATTATTATACATAATTTAAAAAAATTTATAATTATTGAAAAGTACCTCCCTGTCTCTCTCTGAAGCCCCCACACACTACAAATACACAGGGTTAGGGGTATAGTACAGTGTTTACCTAGTGTGCACAGGAAACCTGGGTTTGACCCTCAGTTGTATAAAACTAAAATCTATGGTCAAGCATGGAAGAATATACCTGCAATCACAATTAAGAGGAAGAAAGATCTTTTCAGGTTCAAGGCCATCCAAGTCTACACAGTGAATCCCAAGCAGCCAGAGATACAGATCAAGACTCTCTAAAACAAGACTCCCTAAACATACAAACATACTCTCTCATTCTAATAGACTACAGCACATGATTTACTAATGAGGAACTACAACCTATCACCAAAAAACATTGTATATGAAGCAGAAGGAAGACCAATGAAGGGAATAAACAGAAACCTATGAAAACAGATTCTTAGAGTCTAGTAACAAAACTGACTGTTCATTTTTTAGTTCTAAGAAAAGGCAGATAATATCCAAGTGTTGGAAATCCTTTGTAGGGCAAAGTCTAGTCACCCAACTTCACTACTTAAATATCTAGGTCACATTAGCACCCTGGGACACTGCGAAACCTGAACACAGGCAAGATCTGTTTTTATTCTCATTTCCAAGATCACAGGGGGAACTAAAATTAGCTCTCACGTGAAAATTAGCATTTATTCATTCCATCAGTCCTTGTTGTTTGTTTAATTAACACATGCAGCTTCACAAAACAGCCTATTGTCAACAGACTTCTGATTGCCCCAGAATGATCCCCACTCTGCTGCAAATGAATGCTTTACTTGTATCATCACTGGAGATGAGTTTTAGAATATGCATTTCCACTATTCAAGGATGACCTAACAATCATTCTAATACGGCAGAAGCTGATCCTCAAGTGCGTCAATAAACACCAAAGCCTGTCAGCCTTGTTGCAACCCTGGTCTGGATCACTGGATTATCAATGAGATGATACTAGTTTTCATTAGTCACCAAGTACAACTAACATTCAGTGTTGGTCTTTGGTTTAAAAACAGAAAAGTTAAATGTCACACTGTGTTCAAGATCAACTAACAGAGCTCAAACAAACAGCAGGCTGTTGCTATGGAATTGGTTACTATGAAAAAGCAAAACCTAATTAAATTACAATGATCTGATACAATTTTAACAAATCAGTGACGGGTAGGAAAAAACAGACATCATCACATCCTCAATACTGGCCATCTCAACCCTATCAGGCTTCCTAACAATAGGGATATCTACCCTTAATCAAATGTTTACAATATGCTAATCATTGTGTATAAATTATCACTAACCTTTACGACAGCCATAACAAAACTATATTCTTTTACCTACATTTAGATGAGGAGACTCAGTCTCCGTGAAATTACCTAAAACCTCGGTTGTCAAATGCCTTCTTTAAGACTGCTATTTGGACCTAAAGAGATGGCTCAGCCACTAAGTGCACTTGCTGCTCTTCCAAAGGACCTGGGATCCATTCTCAGCACCCACATGACAGCTCGCAGCCACCTACAATCCCAGTTCCGAGACCCAAAACCCTCTTTGCCTCCATGAATACTGCATGCACAGGGTACACAGGCACACATGCAGGCAAAACACCCATACACATAATTAAATTTTTTCTTTAATAAAATTTAATAATAATTAAAATTTTTCTTTAAAAAGGATTAAAATGGTGTCGGGTAGAGGGGGCACATACCTTTAATCCCAGCATTTAGGGAGGCAGAGACAGGTGGTTCTCTGTGAATTCACAACCAGCAGGGTGGACAGAATGAGTTCTAAAGCAGCCAGGCTATACAGAGAAAGCCTGTCTCCAAAAACCAAAAATAAATAAACTGACACTACTAAAATGCAGTGCCTGCACTGGGTGTGTTACCAGCCTGTAACCCCAGCACTCAGAAGACTGAGGTAGGAGGATCTCAGTGAATCTGAGGCCCGATGAGGCCAGAATGAGTTTCAGATCACTCTGAGCTAATGAGATCTTGCCTCAAGAAAATCTAATTTGCCTACAATACAAGAGGCCCTAGGTTTGAACCCCAGGACTGCAAAAATAAATGAATAAAAAAAACTCAGGAGTCTAAAGAAGGAAGAACAGTTCAAGGTCAGATTGGGCTACACAGCAAGACTCTGTCTCCAAAGAGACAGAGAGCAAGCAAGCAAACATAAATTTGGGGAGTGGAAAGACAATTAAGAGTGTGCATTGCTCTTCCAGGACCTGAGTTCAGTCCCAGCACCTGTACAGGTTGGTTAACAATCACCTGTCACTCCAGCTCCAGGAAATCTGACATCCTCTTCTGGCCTCCTCAGGCAACGCACTCATGTACACAAACCCACAGATACACACACATAACTAAAAATCAAATCACGGGATGCTGGTGTATACCAGGAGGCAAAGGCAGGTAGATCTCTGTGGTCCGGGGCCAGTCTGCTCTACAGAGCTAGTCCCAGGACAGCCAGGGCTAAGCAAAGAAACCCTGTCCCAAAAGACCTAAATAGACAGACAGACAGACAGAAAGAATCATGAAAAAAGGTAAATAGAATCATGAAAAAAGGAAAGGAACATTTTATCAATACAGGGAATCCTGACCTCTGACCTAATCAGGTAGGAAAGTAGTAGTCCTGCTAGAAGCAGCTAGGTCTTTGACACAGGACAGCTGATCTCCCATCTCCTATACCTATATATGACAAATCCCTTCTACATATGCCATACTGTAGTCTGATAGTGCATGCATGAAGCGTAATAAATTGTTCTTTTTTTTTTTAAGTTTTGATTTTTATGTGTGTTAGTGTTTTTGCCTGCATGTATGTCTATGTGAGGGTGTCAGATCCCCTGGAATTAGAGTTACAGACAGTTGTGAGCTGTCATGTGGGCCACACCTTTAATCCCAGCACTCGAGACGGAGAGCCAGGAGGATCTCTGTGAGTTTGATGAGGCCAGCTTGGTCCACAGAGCGAGACCCAGGACAGGCACCAAAACTACACAGAGAAACCCTGTCTCGAAAAACAAAACAAAACAAAACAAAAAAGCGTTTGTCACACAAGCCTGATGACCTCGGTTCACTATTCCACAAGCAATGATGGGAGTAGAGAACCAACTCTCAAAAGCTGTCCTCTGGAGGGCTGAAGAGATGACTCAATAGCTCTGCTTTTCCAGAGGACCTGGGTTTGATTCCCAGCAACCCCATGGCAGTTCACAACCATCTGTAACTCCAGTTCTGGCAGATCTGAGCCCTGTTCTGGCCTCCACCAGCACCAGGAACACGCAGTGCAGACACACATGCAGGCATACACATAATACAAAATTAAAAATAAACAAAAATTTAAAAAGTTAGTAAGGCCGGGCAGTGGTGGCGCACGCCTTTAGTCCCAGCACCCAGGAGGCAGAGGCAAGCAGATCTCTGAGTTTGAAGCCAGCCTGGTCTACAGAGTGAGTTCCAGAACAGCTAGGACTACACACAGAGAAACCCTATCTCAAAACGCCCCCCAAAACAAATAAAATAAATAAATAAAAAGTTAGTAGACATTTAAAAAAAACCAGATATGACATGGCCAGTCTTGTTTTCAAGTATGTTTCCATCCACTCTCCTTAAAAAAAAAAAAAAAAAAAAAAAAAAAGAGCCGGGCAGTAGTGGCGCATGCCTTTAATCCCAGTACTCAGGAGGCAGAGGCAGGTGGATCTCTGTGAGTTTGAGGCCAGCCTGGTCTACAGAGCAAGATCCAGGACAGGCACCAAAAAGAGAAATCCTGTCTCAAAAAAACAAAAACAAAACAAAGTCCATGCAGCAGCATACTCCTGCACATGTTCCCATCATACACACACACACACACACACACACACACACACACACACACACACACACACA
>CABHPR010119049.1:0-10415 GCA_902168415.1 Peromyscus melanophrys
CAGGAAAGGCGCAAAGCTACACAGAGAAACCCTGTCTTGAAAAACCAAAAAAAAAAAAAAAAAAAAAAATTATACAATGGAAAAAAGAAAGCATCTTCAACAAATGGTGCTGGCATAATTGGATGTTGGTATGTAGAAGAATGCAAATAGATCCATATCTGTCACCATGCACAAAACTCAAGTCCAAGTGGATCAAAGACCTCAACATAAATCCAGTTACACTCAACCTGATAGAAGAAAAAGTGGGAAGTAGTCTTGAACACACTGGCACAGGAGACCACTTCCTGAATAGAACACCAGTAGCACAGACACTAAGATAAACAAGTGGGATCTCTTGAAACTGAAAATCTTCTGTAAGGTGAAGGTCAATAAGACAAAACAGCAGCCTACAGAATGGGAAAAGATCTTCACCAACCCCACATTTGACAGAGGGCTGATCTCCAAAATATATAAAGAACTCAAGAAACTAGACATCAAAATATCAAATAATCCAATTTAAAAATGGGGTACAGATCTAAACAGAGAATTCTCAACAGAAGAATCTCAAATGGCTGAAAGACATTTAAGGAATTGCTCAACATCCTTAGTCAGCAGGGAAATGCAAATCAAAAGACTCTGAGATACCATCTTACACCTGTCAGAATGGTTAAGATCAAAAACACTGATGACAGCTTATGCTGGAGAGGATGCAGAGCAAGGGGAACTCTCCTCCACTGCTGGTGGGAGTGCAAACTTGTACAGCCACTTTGGAAATCAATATGGCGGTTTCTCAGAAAATTGGGAACCAATCTACCTCAAGACCCAGCTATATCAATCTTGGGCATATACCCAAAGGATGCTCAATTATACCATAAAGACGCTTGCTCAGCTATGTTCATAGCAGCATTATTCATAATAGCCAGAACCTGGAAACAACCTAGATTCCCCTCAACCGAAGAATGGATAAAGAAAATGTGGTACATTTACACAATGGAGTATTGTTCTGCTGTAAAAAATAATGACCTCATGAAATTTGCAGGCAAATGGATGGAATTAGAAAAAAAATCATTCTGAGTGAGGTTACCCAGACCCAGAAAGACAAACACAGCATGTACTCACTCATAAGTGGATATTAGGAGTAAAGTATAGCATAACCAACCTGCAGTCCACAGCCCCGGAGAGCCTAGATAACGAGGAGGGCCCAATGAAGGACACATGGATTTCCCTGGGAAGGGGAAATAGAAGAGCTCTCCTGGGTAAACTGGGGGCAGGGGATGGGGGATGGGAGCTTGAGGGAGCAGGTTGGGTAGGCTGGGTGTGAGAGGCGGCACAGAGGGGGGGAAGAGTAAAGACATCTTGATGGAGGGGGACATTTTGGGGTTAGGGAGAAACCCGGCTCCGTGGAACCCCCCAGGAATCCACAAGGACGACCCCAGCGAAGACTCCTAGCAATAGTGGAGAGGGTGCCTGAACTGGCCACCTACTGTAATCAGATTGGTGTCTACTCTAATTGTCATCAGAGATCCTCTATCTAGTAACCGATGAAGGCAGATGCAGAGATGCTCAGGCAAACACTGGGCTGAGCTCTGGGAGTCTTGCTGAAGAAACGGAGGAAGAAGTGTATGAGCTGGGGTAGGGGGTGGGTCATGATGATGGAACCCACCGAGACAGCTGATCCAATCTCGTGGGAGCGCATGGACTCTGCACCGACAGTTAGGGAGCCTCCATGGGACCGACCTAGACCCTCTGCATGTGTGTGACAGTTGTGTAGCTTGGTCTCTTTGTAGGGCTCCTACCAGTGAGATCAGGACCTGTCCCTGGATCCTAGCTGGCTTTGGGGAACCTGTTCCCCACGCTGGATTACCTTGCCCAGCCTTGACGCAAGGGGAGCTCAATTCTGCCTCAACTAGATGTGCCATGCTTTGCTCAAGCCCATGGAGGCCTGTCCCTTTCTGAGTGGAGGAAGAGTGGAAGGGGAGGGGTTAGATGGGAAGCAGGGGAGGGGGGACTGGAAGGAGAGGAGGGAGGATAGTGTGGACATGTCCTGGCAGGCACCCACACCTGTTTCCTAGAGCCTTGCCTGGCTGTGGGACCTGCAGAGAAACTAGGGCGGGTCACTCCATGTCCTGCTCTTGAGAGTGTGTGCACTCCACGTTCTCAGGAGTCCACCAGACACACAGATGGGAGGAGACAGCTGCAGCCTCATGTGCAGGAGAGCACCCCTTCCCAGCACAGAGTCCCTTTCAGCTCCCCAGAGTGGCTCATGAGGACCAGGCTTGGCCAAGGCTATTGTCACATGAAATGAAGGTTATCCATAGACTTCAGGTTTGCCCTTGGCTCTGTGAATAGTTTGAGACTTGCAGCCAGGTCCACAATCACGCCACAGCGCCTCCCTTCAGTCAGCCCTCGGAAATCTCCAAGACTCCTTGTGTTACACATCTGTGGATGAGACCTGAGGCACAGCAAGGGATTGTTAAACCCTGAAGAGTGAGCCTGGGCTTGTGGGAGGGAGGAATTTTAAATTAAATTAAATTTTCAGTGTATTTTCTGAGTCCCAGGTAATCTAAACAGTGAGTTACACCCCTAGCCTTTGCTTTTCAGTGACAGGTTGCCTTGAACTCATGAGCTTCCTGCTTTAGCCCTGCCACATGGAGGAGAGGGTAAGGGTGTGCTGTGACATCCAGTCTAAAGGTCGGTTCTAATCTTTTCTGGTTTGCTTAGAGGAAGTGAGTCATTAACTTCATGGAGAGAGTTCATCAGACTCTGTGACACTCGGCTTGGTAGACAGCTGACGTGCACTAAGCCTGTGCCAGGCCGGTGCTGGGAGCTGGCTGGAGTGGAGGTGGTGAGCTGGTTTCTGTTCTGTTCTGCTAGAGCTCAGGTGTCCTGAGCACTGAGGAGAATCTGGACCCCCATGTTTACAGAGCAGAGAGGCACCTTGAAAGTCCCACACAATCCCTGTAGTACCCAGAAGCGACCAGCAGATGGCAGTAGCACCATGGAGATTTCTCTATAATCCTTTCGGGAATTGTCTACCTTGTTCAAATGACTCCACAACCCTCTTGCCCTGCCCGTGTGCTGGGACTGCAGGTGTGGGCTGCCACGCTGGCTGCAGGGTGCTGTTCCGAAAGGCCCAGTGAGATCTACAGTTCGCTTTGACGCATCTGTGACTTGTTTTCTGGTTGCTGAGTGACCAGGCTTCAACCCCGGAGTGGCTCAGGAAGGAAGGGTCTATTCGGTCTCCCAGTTAAGGGTACAGTCCATCTGTGCGAGGAAGGCGTGGTGGCAGGAGTGTGTCACACTGTGTCCCCAGTCAGGGGGCGGAGAGATGAAACCCTCTTTTTATTCAGCCCATAGGATGGTACCACCCACACCAAGGGGTCATCGTGACAGTGTCTTCTCTCTGGAAACTCTGCACGAATATGTCCAGAGGTGTGTCTCCTAGGTGACTGCAAATCTAGTTGGGGCCACAGGGAAGAGGTGAAATCACAGGATGGTCAATGGGTTAATTTGTCACTTAGTTCACGTCTGAAGTATGTGGATGTTCGTTTTGGATAGATGATAGCCATCCTAAGTCTCCAAGGTCCCAGGGAGTCAGACCACAATGCCTGTGCTATCTCACAGCAACATCCTGCAGCCAGCTTTGTTTGGAGACAGGGTCTTGCTACTATGCCGCTCAGGATGGCCTTGAATTTGCCATCCTCCTGCCTCAGCAGTGCTGAGATTATTGGTGTACACCAACCACCACAGATGGTTCAGAAATCTTTTCTTTATATAGGGTCGTCCGGTGACCTGGAGACACAGATCTGACCGTCTTCCTCCCTGCTTAGCTGGTGACCATTGGGTCACCTGACACAGTTGCTCAGCCATCAGGTAGTGTGGACAGGCTTGGTGGGGAGTTTGCCTCCACTGGTCAGTGGCTTGCTGCCTTGCCATTTTATAGACAAGTAAACTGAGGCCCAGGCAACTCATTTGTCAAGCATCTCACAAGGAGGAAGTGGCTGAGCTATCATTGGAGTCTGGTGATACTTTGGCCCTCAAGCTGGTTCAATTCAGTTTTCAGCCTCCCCCCGGCCCCCACCCAGGCAACCATGAGAAGGAACTTTCCCTCTCTCCTCCCCCAGTGAGGCTGCTCCATCCCTTCCCACTTCCCCATGGTTCTCTAGTGTCCTGACACCTCCTATGACTTGCAAGCTCATTAGCATGGGTGTCAGGGAAGCTGGTACTACTCAGCCCTGTACCTGATAGGAGATTTCCAGGAACACTGGTCCCGGTGGGGGGAGGCTTCGGTGGCCTGGGGGGTGTCTTTGGAGAGAGTTAGCTTTCCCCATCTTCTCACCTGGGGTCTCTGCAGCACTCAGGTGTCACCAGGAGAGTCCAGAGCTCGTGCTTTAGGCTCTGGAGGCTGCCCCCTCCCTCCTCTGATGTTGCCTGTTCTTTAGAGGTCCATGTGTTGAAGGCTTGTCCCCAGGCTGGTGCTGTGGGGCATGAGACCTAATGGAGTCCCAAGCGTCATCTGGCTATTCCTTTAAAGGTGAGGGAACCCTGGTCCCAGCTTTTTGTTTCACTACAAACTCTAGCCACAATGTACACCAGACCAATTGCCCTTGGACTAGGACCTACAGACTGGGGCTCAATGAACCCCTTTACTTTCTAAATCAATCTGCCTCAAGTGTCTAGTTATAGTAACACAGGCCTGTGGATCTCAGCTTTCTTAGTTTGTACATGTATGCAAAAGTATACATGTATACAGGCTCTTGGTCACAAGCAGAGGAGAGGGGAAGGCCTCTAGGACTTCATTTTCTCTCTCTTCTCGATCAGAAGTGACACACCTTGGATTTCTTTCCTTCCAGCAACAGAGGAGTTGAGGCAGGGGTGTACTGCCCAAGGCAAGGCACAGCAACCAGCACCAGTGAGCAGCATCCCCGGGACAGGCTCCTTGTTTCACAGTGGCTTTGACTGCCTGCTGGTGGGCCTCCTTGCTGCTGGAGTCATCGGGCCGGGGGCTGGGGGGCACGCCTGGCTGACAGGTCACAGAATGTATTCCCCCTGGAGGAGCAGCCAGGCCACCAGCTGTCCACTGCCAGGGTTCTGTTCTAGGCTCCTGAGTCTCAGGAGCCTAGTTGTTGTCTGGGGTCTCACTGCCCACACCCCTCAGTGACCTTCTCCCAGCCTACTGTCTCTGTGTGGCCGACTGTTTGAATTTAAGTGCAAGCGTGTGCATCTGTGTGTCTGTCAGAGTGTGTCACGAGTGTGGTCATCAGAGGGCAGAAGAGGGGGTCAGGTCCCTTGGAGCTAAATTACAGGCAGTTGTGAGCCGCCGGACATGGGTGCTGGGAACGCAGCTGTTTTAAACCTCAATGGCCTGTGAACTCTCTTGGCCATACAACTCCCCTGCTTCACACTGTCTTGGTCTGTAGTTGCTGTGGGCAGGGTTTCTGGGGCTCATCAGAAGTCTGGCCTTGCAACTGAGCTCTTTGTTAAGTAGGTGGCGGCCCAGGCCTCTCTGAACCTTGCATCCCTTCCTCCATCTCTTAGGGTCTCCCTGTGACGCTCAGCCTGGCTGAGAACCCCCAGTCCTCCTGCTTCAGGTTCCTCAAAGGGATGACAGGCACCCGCCACACCCGGCTTTAGAATCTTCTTATCCTCGATCTCTCTCCCTCTCCCTCTCTTTTTGCACGCACATGTTTGTTGTGCAAGCACCTGTGTGTTGGCATTGTGTGGGTATACATGCGTGTGACTGTGTGTGTGCAGGTATGCGTGTGTGTGTGTGTGTGTGTGTGTGTGTGTGTGTGCCGAGGTCAGAGGTCGATGTTGATGTCGGGTGTCTTCCTATACCACTTCTCACTCTCCTGAGGCAGTATCTGTCTCTGAACTGGGAGTTCTGTTTCACTAGTCCAGCTCAGCCTGGATCCCCTGTCTCTGCCTCCTCCATCGGTGTGGGTGCTGGGGATTCAAACTCTAGCCCTTAAGCTTGCAGAGCAAGTCTCCCCAGCCCCATGTCTCATGTTCTTCTTCACATGAAACAAGAGAGAAGCGAGGGAAACCCGGCAGAGGGCTGACGTGTTCACCTGAAAGCCATTGCCCTGACAGTGCCCGCTGCTGTGGTGTGTAGAGGCAGCAACACAAGCGTGCAACGTGATGCCTCCCCCAGGCCGGTCTCCTCTGCGGCAGGAGAGGCAAGCCCGAAACAATGACCCCAGTTTGAACGCAGGACTCACAGACACAGTGGGGCAGGCGAGATGTCCAGATGGGAGTCCCGGTCTCGCGGCTGTAGCAGGTGAGAAGCGAGCTCCCTTCGAGCACAAACCCGGGGCTGCAGGTGTACTGGATGGTGGTGCCCACCAGCAGCACGGGATCGGAGATGAGGCGGGTGGAGTGCTCCACCTCCCCAGGGTCGGTACAGTACATAACTGCGGAAAGAGGAGCACATGGGTGCACGGGGACACCACGGGTCACCAAGACTCACGGGAGGATCTAGAAAGTTCCTCAAGTCAGCCCTTTGCCTTTTGCGGACACAGCACATGGCTCCGCAGAGGTGGCTGGAGAACAGGTCAGGTGGGAGGAGACCTGAATTTTATTCCTGAATGTGCCTCCAAAATTTTCACCAGGCCCCAAACCTATATCTAAGGTATAAATCATCACTGAGGAGGGTGAGCATAGTGTGTGTGTCAGGGGTGAGCACAGTGTATGTGGGGGTGAGCGCGGTATGTGTGTGGGGGTGTGTGTGTGTGGTGTATGTGGGTGAGCAGGGTGTGTGTGGGGGTGAGCAGGGTGTGTGTGGGGGTGAGCATGGTATGTGTGTGGGTGAGCACGGTGTGTGTGTGGGGGGGTGAGGCACGGTGTGTGTATGTGTGTGGGGGTGAGCAGGGTGTGTGTGTGGGTGAGCATGGTGTGTGTGTGTGGGTGAGCACGGTGTGTGGGGTGAGCACGCGAGGAGGGAAGGGCTCGATTTGAGCATCCGTTCTATGAAATCCCTCGCAGTGGCCAGAGTGTGAGGAGCAAAGCGGGGGTTGTTCCTGCTCTCTGGGATGCCTGACCCTGGAAAACAAGCATCAATTGCACTTTAATTAGAAAATCAATACAGATAAAAGGGAAACAGTAAACTAATTAAAAAGGAAGGAAGTGAACACCTGAGTGATGTGAACAATGTCCACCACCCTCAGAATGGACAGTTTACGCAGTGCATCCCTTCATGTAGAATACCCTTCTGCAGCTATTTCCACCTGTAAACCATCCGTCTGTCTATCCACCCATCTGCCAATCCTCTGTCCATCTGTCCACCCATGTAGCCATCTATCCATCTATCCTGTCTATCTGTCCATCTATCCATCCATCTAGACAAAGCTTTATATAGATATAGAGAGACACAGTCATATGCCACATACAGAGTTATGCATTAGTTACCTTGTATACATATACCATACACATTGTATATTAAACATATGGTCTATAACTCCATCTTACCTGCATAAATATCCATGTCTAGGAATCCACACACATTTATCTACCAACAGATATGAGCAAACATCTACACATGGAGACATGAAGAGAGATACCTACATAGAAAATGTCAGGATCTACCTATGCACAGACCAGGCTCATCCATATCTGTAAATCCATCCATCCATCTGTCTGTCCACCTGCCTCCCTGCCTCCCTGAGCAGGTCCATCTGAGCGTTCCAGGTGCCACAGGTATCACACATGTGCACGTGGCTGACCATGGCTCTTCGGTAGCTCTTCCCGTGTTGCCTGGCTGCTGTCCTTTCCCCTTAGGTAGCCTGGTCCCTGCTCTGTCCCTTCCCCATCTCCCTCACCCTCTGCCAACACTTGTTGTTATTGAGCTGTTCTGATTCCAGTCTTGTGGAACAGGAACATTAAACTGTCACCTGGAGGTCCCTGCCACAGGGTTGGAGTTGGGAGTTTGATGCGGGAGGTGGGGGAAGAAACCGGCTAGAAGAGGCCACGTCAAAGCTCAGCTCCTTCCCTTGCTGTAGGACGTCAGCGAGAAGCTAGCAGCACCTCCTTTCCTTATCCCCCCGTCAGGACAGGGAGCACTCCTGGGGCAGCACCCGGGAGTCAGCAGGAAGGAGACTGGCTGCCTGTGGAGGGAGCTCAGAACTGGAGGAAGATGGCTTTGATGTGCTCTGCTTGGCTCTACAGACATGTTAAAGATTCAGCATCACTTTCACAAGGCTGGGCACACTCATTTGCTACAGTCCCCACTGATCCCTGCCACCCTCCGCCCAATGTATTTCATTTATCTGCATTTCTACTAGACTGTAGGCAACAGAGCTGGGGTTCCAGTGAAACCATTTGAGAAAGGAGGCCAGCTCCTACCTTAAGCAGGTAGGGTTGGTTCCACGTGATATGTGTCTTTGGGAGGGACTTTCTACCCAGTTTGACTTAGGGAGAGAGAGAAAAAAAATGACTCTTACTTTTTTCACAAAACGGGGGGTCACTGCTCCAACTCAGGTCCCACTGGCAGGTGAGGGTGTCGCTCCCCACGATGTCATAGCCGGGGTCGCACTGGTACGTGATCCGGGCTCCCCTGACCAGCTCTGTGTGGGAAGTGGTTTTCCAGCCGTTCTGGATCTCAGGCAAGTCTGAGCACGAGTCATTCCGTGACACCTCTTTAAAACAAAACATCTTCCTTAGGTTTGGGGAAAGCAGTTAGAGGCAGGGGCACTGTAGGAGGATCCTGTAGCCTGAGAGGATCAGTTCAGAGCAGGACAATAGCTTAGCACTCGTGAAAGCCACCACGGGCAAACTCTTCAGCTCAAACAGCACATTTCTGGAGAACGTTTGCCACAACCTGGGACACCCAAAGGCGTCACTGTGGCAGGATCCTCTCCCCTTCCCACAGACCTGTCACTGAGGTGGTCCAAACCCGACTCTTGTTGTCTTTGTGTGAGAGTGCACGGTGAGCAGGTCTGAAACAGTTTAATATACTTCTAGGGACAGCAGTGGCCTGGACTGGCAGGAAAGCCACCCCGAGCAGCCAGAAGCGGCTTGCCCCAGGATTTCAGCACACTTCTATTTGGAGAAAAGACCTCTCCCAGCTGCCTGAAGGAAGGGGCCAGGGAAACGGCTTCTAGAGTTTCCTGGACAGGAGCAGGGACCCCTATTTTTAGGTCTCTGAAAAACCAGACAAGCGCTGGATTTGGGACTCAGCTGCACATACATGCTGGAAGATATCGGATGGAAAGGAAGAAATGGGGTGAGTACTGAGGGCTTTCTCTGGCCAAATGCCTTCAGACAGAAAGGTCTGCTCGCCTGACCTTCAGTGGGAGCTACCATGCCACACCCTGTGGAGGACCCTGTCCCCTCAGTGGCAGGAGTCACCTTGGCACCATTCTCTACCTGGGTGGCCATGGCGGAGTTACCTACACTTGCCATGTTTCTGTTTTCAGAGGCCACTGCCAGGAAAATGGCAATTCTGCTTTCCCCAGCAGGTAGCATGGAGGCGCCAAACTGCCCATCCCTAGAGGCTCCTGTTAACTCTACGAGCAAGGAGACCGGCCCCGGAGTCACACAACTCTCTCTCTCTCATCTTCTACTTTCATGCAGTCTCATGTAGCCTGTGTCAGCTTTGAACTCACTTTACATCTGAAGGTGACCTTGAACCTCTAATCTTCCTGAGTGCTGGGGTCACAGCTGTGGACCACCCTGGGACAGAACCCAGGGCTTCGAGAGTGTCTTTTCTCCCCCCCCCTCTTTTTTTCTTCTTTTTAAATAGGGTCTCACTATGCAGCCTTGGTTGGCCTGGAACTTGCTCTAGAGACCGGGCTGGTCTTGAACTCACAGACATCCATGTGCGCCTGTCTCCTGAGCACTAGCATTAAAAGCATATGCCATTGTGCCTGGCTCTTAGGATTTCTGTTGACTGCACCAGAGCCCAGCCTGGTCCTTTTTTTCTCCCTTAAGGACATCCAGCTTCAGTCATGTTTGATACACATTCAGCCTCACTGGCGCCCTCTGCAGAGTGAGGCCAAGCATCACAACCTGTCTATCCCACATGGCAATGCGAGGGTTAACGAACATGGACATAGCATGTCCTGGCAATATGTATAGATCCCTCTGTGTATTCACTTCTGGGTCTGTGAAGGCCTTAGCAGGCACCAAGGATCTGAAATCATGACTTCAGGTTCATGGTCAAGCTAGAACCAGGGTCCAACCAACCTTTGGGCAAAAGAAATTCCCAGAAGCATCAAACATGTGCTGATTTCTCTTTCTCTTTCTTTCTTTCTTTCTTTCTTTCTTTCTTTCTTTCTTTCTTTCTTTCTTTCTTTCTTTCTTTCTTTCTTTCTTTCTTTCTTTCT
This sequence comes from Peromyscus melanophrys, assembly GCA_902168415.1. Taxonomy (NCBI): domain Eukaryota; kingdom Metazoa; phylum Chordata; class Mammalia; order Rodentia; family Cricetidae; genus Peromyscus; species Peromyscus melanophrys. Next base: position 10,302 of record CABHPR010119049.1, read on the forward strand.
TTCTTTCTTTCTTTCTCTCTCTCTCTCTTTCTTTCTCTCTCTCTCTTTCTTTCTCTCTCTCTCTCTTTCTTTCTCTCTCTCTCTCTCTCTCTCTTTCTCTCTCTCTCTCTCTCT
>CABHPR010119049.1:10515-27897 GCA_902168415.1 Peromyscus melanophrys
CTCTCTCTCTCTCTCTCTCTCTCTCTCTCTCTTTCTTTCTTTCTTTTGGCTTTTTCGAGTCAGGGTTTCTCTGTGTAGTTTTGGTGCCTGTCCTGGATCTCGCTCTGTAGACCAGGCTGGCCTCGAACTCACAGAGATCTGCCTGGCTCTGCCTCCCGAGTGCTGGGATTAAAGGCGTGTGCCTCCTCCACCCAGCCTGATTTCTTGTTCACAGCAGACATCACTAATCAATCACTGCCTTTGAATCAAGTGGAATCCTCCAGCCTTCAGCACATCACTGCAGGGGCCACTGTCCCTTAGGTTGGACACGTAACATGCATGACGGGACATGGCGGTCCTGAACTGTCATAGGATGCCCAGCTTCAAGTTCAGCAAGAACACTTTAAGACATTGCCGAAGAGCACTGGCCAGGCACCGGGTCACCTTGACCAGCCTTGGACGGAGTCAGAGCTTTGCCATCCAGCAGATGTTGGTCTGAAGGTTGCCGCTGGCACCAGGGGAACAGAGGAAGCTGAGGATGACTTCATCTTTCAGCTGGGAGGGAGAGGGAGTCTCTGGAGATAGATGGGAGCCAAGCCACCAGAACCCCTTCCTCCAAAGGCTTGCTGATCACAAGGGCGACCGTCTGTGCCCCGGAGAAGAACTCAGGAGCAGCAGCAGAAATGTTCCCAGGTGTTTGTAACACAACGAAGGACAAAGGGCCCAAGAAGCAGAACTCAGAGGATGGATGCCTTCGTTAGCCTCTTGGAAAGAGTAATGGGGGCAGACAAAGCCACACTGAGAACCGAGGAAGATGTAATCTGCTGTATGCCCAGGCCTGAAGCATGTGAAGGAGGCTAGGCAGAGCTGCCCTGTTCAGTGACTCAGAAGAAGGGGCATCCTCAGGGAGAGTGGGCCGCAGGACAGGGGACAGGGAGCAGATGAGATGTGAGAAGTTGCAAATAGAGGGAAGCGGGAGCGTGCAGGGAGGTCACAGCTGACAACGCAGGAAACAGCACACCTTAGCGTTAGGAGGCCTCACTCAATAAGTTCTCACATCCACTCCTTCAGCGTTTCCACTTTACTCATGAGAGAAGGGTGATCAGAGTGGCTCACTGACTCGCACAAGGCCACACAGCCCTCACAACAGTGCGAGGTTATAAACCCTGGTCCTCCTGGCTAGAGAGCCCGTGCGCCTAAAACCACCTGGGGCAACTATGCCACGGCATTGACGGATCCACCAGCCCAGAGCATCCACACAGATGTACCCACAGGAAACCACCATGCACAGTCTTCCTCCAGCACAAACAAGGTCGATGTGGTTGAAATACCTACCTATATAGTTCATGATAAATCCCTGGCCCTTGCCAAAGATGAGGCCGGCGGGGTCCGAGTGGAACTGGATGGTGAGGTCTGGCGTGGAGGAGTATAGCTTCTGAGGGCTGCTATTGCCAAAGTACTGGCCCAGGACGTGGGGTACAACCTCATCACCATCGTAGATGGTCAGGATATCGCTGTTGCTCAGGTTCAGGCTTGATGGGCAGAGAGAAGAGGAGGGAGTCACTGTAGGCTCCTGTCTGTCTGCGTAAACACCAAGTCACCTTTTCAGGGACACAGAATTCCTTCAGACATGCAATGTGTCAGGCCCTGGCTAGGAAGCAGGGATGAGGTGGTCCAGATGGTAAATGGGACCAGGGCACACTGCTCCCTCCTATCAACAGGACAGGCAGACCTGTAGACGGCTGGGTTCTGGAAGAGAACTTTGCAAAATGGCTCTCCCTGTCTGAGTCTCACTGCAAAGCCAAATCATGCACAGTAATGGGCTGGCTTCCCTGTCCTATAAACAACATTGTTTTGTGGTACATGCTGTGCTGGGCATGGGGCTACATGCTGGGCATGTGACATGGGTCTGTCCCTCTTTGATGCAGAAGATACTGAGGTCATCGGAAGCTGGTGGTGTCCTCCAGGCCCTGCTGAGCCCAGCCCGCCTGTTCATATGGGAAAAACAAACTGCTTCTTATGATCCCTCCATCAGCAGAGTTCTCCACTGTGTGCGGCAACAGTGAGGTGGGGTGCCTTGTGCAGGAACTGTGCTCAAGCCTGCTACCATGACCCTTATTAAGGGGTGATGCAAAGATCTGAATGCAGGACTAGGCCTTGCCACTGACACCGAGGATGGAGGTGATGGTTAATGATGCAGAGGGCAGGTCCAAGCCCAACTTGCCATGTCTGCCCTACCCTAGCTTCCTTGTACCATACCCGACCTCAAGGCCTAGCCCGGGTCACACATCTGTGCTCTTGTCCAGCCTGCTGAGTCTGCCTGACCCTAGCCCATCTGTACTATCCTCAATTACCAGACCTAGCCAGAGTCTCACATCTTGAGCACCAGGGCAGTCTGCTGAGCCCGTCTTGTGTCCTTCCCAACCTCCAGGCTTGGACCCGGTAGCACATCCTGTGGACCAGCTTAGCCTGCTGAGTCTGCCTGACCCTGGTTCTTACTAATTCCCTGGCACCATATCCAACCTCCAGACTTAGCATGGTCGCGCTTCCTGTGCTCCACTCCAGTCTGGTGAGTCACTAGATGCTAGCCCATGCATGCCATATCCAACCTTCAAACTTAGTCCAGGTCCCACATCCTGTGCACTGGTCCAGTTGACCCTAGGCAGCTTGCAGCAACACCCAACTTCCAGCCCTAGACTGGGATGTATGTTTGTGCTCCAGGGCAGCCTGGTGAGTTCTTGGCCTGCCCACACCACCCCAAACTTGAAGCCTATTGCACAACTTGTATGGCAGCTTAGCCGGGTGTATGCCCAAGACCCCACTCATGCCATCCTCACATTCCCTGGCAGAGCTCAGGTAGCAAATCCTAAGTAGATCGAACCATTTGTCCCACTGCTTTCTCCGTCACTCCTCAATTGGAATCACCCCCATTCCTCCAACCAAAATGACCACTGAGCAACTGAAGGCATTGCCTATCAACTCCCCATGTCTGATTGATTGAAAGCAGCCAACTCGGGCAACAATAGAAAAAACAAACAAAAAACAAAAACAAAAATATACAAACAAACCCAAAACCAAGCTTACCCTCCGTAGACGCTCCTAAAATCTCATATTAGACACATAACCAATGGACGCCTGTGAGTCTAGGTCTTATCACAAAAACACAAATATGAAGGGCCAGTACAGTATGTCATGGTCACGCCCCACCCCCATACACCATAGAATCATTCTCCAATAAGAATTACCTAGATGAACCCCAGGACACAGAATTTACAAGAACAATCATAACATTTAATCAAAGAACACAAAGAATCCCAAGAAGAAAGGGACACACAGCTTAATGAATGCGAAGAGATTAGTGACGAATGTGATGTCCGAGAAAGCGCACACATACAGCCGAGTGAAATGATGAAGACAATTGAGACTCTGAAGCTCAAACTGAATGAAGAGGTAGAAATAATGAAGAGACTCAAGCTGAAGGAAATGAGGTAATCGAAAAACTCATTAACCTAATTAGAAAATGTGGTGGGAAGCTTTGTAAGCAGAACGGAGTAAGTAGAAGACAGAAAATGTCAGGACTTGAAGATAAAGTAGAGATATTAGGGGACTTAGGCAAAGAACATTGACAAATTTGAAAACACTCAAAAGAAATATGCAGGAACTTCAAGACACTATGAAAAGACAAAATCTTACAATTATAGATATAGATGAAGAGGAATCCTAGGCCAATGGCATAGACTAGATATTCAACAACATCATAGAAGAAAACTTCCCCAAACCAAGGAAAGACACACACACACACACACACACACACACACACACACACACACCACACAGAGCATCAAATAGACAGGGCTAGAAAAGGAACTCCCATAGCATAGCATAGTTAAACACTAAAAATACAGAACAAAGAAAGGGTATTAAAAACTGCAAGAGAAAAGTCACAAGTCACCTATAAAGGAAAAACCCAGAAAAACAACCGATTTCTCAGTAGAAACATGAAAAGCCAGAATGGCCTGAAACAATGTACTGAATGATCACAGGTGCCAACATAGGCTATTTTACCTAGAAAAGCTATCTGACATAGTTGAAGGAGTAAAAAAAAAAAAAAAAAAAAAAAAAACTTTTCAAAATGATGTGAACAGGCTAACTCATGTCCACTAAACCCGCTCTACAAGGAATACTGGAAGCAAGACTTTAGACTGAACAGAGGAATAAGCTTAGCCAAGATAAGATAGAAAAGAAACAAAAATATAATTATTGAAACACAAAAATAGGACTAAGAACACACACATACACACATACACATATACACACACATACATACACACACATGCACACACACATATACACATATACACAGAGGCAGCACCAACACATACCTTTCTTCCCAGCCTCTCTTTTTTTTTTTTTTTCGAGACAGGGTTTCTCTGTGTAGCTTTGCGCCTTTCCTGGAACTCACTTGGTAGCCCAGGCTGGCCTCGAACTCTCTTTTTTTTTTAAGATGAGAAAGGTCTCACAGTGTAGCCCTGGCTGGCCTTGAACTCACAGAGATCATCTGTCTCTGCCTCCCTAGTAATAGAATTAAAGGTGTGTGCCACCACACCCAGCATCATATACCTTTCAATAATAACTTTAAATATTAATGGCCTCAACTCCCTAGTCAAAAGACACAGGTTGGCCAGATGCATTAAGAAATAAAACCCATCCACTCCCGTCTACAAGAAACTCATCTCGTCCTCAAAGGTTAGAACCGCCTTAACATGAAAGGGTGAACAAAAGCATGCCATACAGATCAGACCAGGAAGTGAGCGGGTGTCACCATCTCACAAGATAGAATCCAAACTGAAATACATCAGAAGAGATAAAGAAGGACACTTCATTTTACTGAGGGAGTTAACCAAGAAAGCATTACCACCCTTAATGTCACAGAAAGTGAACCTAAGGAGACAGATTAACTCCAACTCAGTAATCAATAAGTAAGTAATGAATACCCCACTTTCTCCAGTAGACAGGACATCAGAGAAACATCAGAATTAAATGACATCATAATTAGGTGGACTCAACAGTTGTCTACAGAGTATTCCGCATAGACACTGAAGAATGTACATTCTACTCAGAAGGTGATGGAAGCCTCTCTGAAATAGACCACATCACGGGACAGAAAACAAATCTTAACCAATTGATGGAAACCGCAATAACTCTGTGTATTCTGTCTGACCACAACGCTATAAAGCTTAAAAGTAACAACAAAGGAATCTCTAGTAATGCTGGAGATTAAACAACACGTTACTGAGTGATGAATGGGTTGAAGAAGAAACCCAGAAAGAAATTTAAAAATTCCTAGAATTAAACAAAAATGAAAACACAATACACCAAAACCTCCGGGACACACTGAAAACAGTCTTAGGATGGAAGTTTTTTTTTTTTTTTTTTTTTAGCTCCAAGCACTTACATTAAAAAAAAAAATCAGAATGAGCACTAATAAATGACAATGATGCAGCTCCAGAATTTGGAAAAACAGGAACAAACCAAACCTAAATCCAAGAGACGGTAAGAAATAATAAAAATCAGAGCAGAAATATTAATGAAACAGAAACAAAGAAACCAGTACAAAGAATCAATGAATCTAAGAGAAGACAAACAAGGTTGACAGACCTTTGAAACAACTAACCAAAAGAAAGAAAGAAAGAAAGAGAGACCCCAGATGAACAGAATCAGAAATGGACAGGGAAACATTACAACAGACACCAAAGAGATTCAAATGACTGTGAGGGGATACTGTAAAAACCCATACTCCGTTGAGTTAGAAAATCTACTAGAAATGGATGAATTTCTACATTCATCCAAACTACCAAAGTTAAGTCAAGAAGAGATCAACAACCTAAGCATACGGTAACAGGAGGTAGAAACAGTGAAGAAAAGCCTTCTGGCTAAAAACAGTCAAGGCCCAGATAGATCCACAGTGGAATTTTACCAGATGTTCAAAGAGGATCTGTAAGCAATGCGTCTTAAGTTATTAAAACAAACAAACAAAAAACGGAAGGAGTACCCTTCCCAAAGTCCTTCCATGAAGCCAGTACTACTCTAATTCTAAAAATAGGTAAAAACACAAGAAATGGAGAGAACCACAGGCCAATATTCCTGATGAACATAGATATAAAAGTCCTCAATAAAGTATCTTCAAACCGAATACAGGCATATGTATATAAAAGATCATCCACCATGATCAAGTTGGCTTAGTCCTAGAGATACAGGGATGGCTCAACATACGTAAATCAATAAATGCAATAAATCATACCAGTGGACTCAATACAAAACTCACAGATCATCTAAGTGGATGTAGAAAAGAACTTCGACAAAACCCAACATGCCTTCACGATAAAGTCCCGGAGAGAGTAGATAAATACTGGATATGACAACCCCCTGCTAACATCATCCTAAATGGAGAAAAATCTCTAAACAATTCCACCAAAACCAGGAAGGAGGCAGGGCTGTGCTCTAGCCCCACTGTTTCCAATGCCATGCTTGAAGAACAAACCAGAGCAGTAAGACCAGAGAAGGAAATCAAAGAGATACAAATAGGAAAAGTCAAATTATCCCTACCTCTAGATGTTATGATTTTTACATAAAAGATCCCAAAACTCCACCAGAGAGCTTCTAGAAACCGAAAGAAATTAATACGTCCAGCACAGTGGCAGGGCACAGAATCCACATACACAAATCAGTAGTCCTTCCTATAATGCTGATAACGAAGACTTTGAGAAAGAAGTCGGGGAAACACTCCCATTCACAACAGCCTCAAAAATATCGAGGAATAAACCTATTCAAGGAGTTGAAAAACTTCTAGAACAAACTTTATGTCTCAAGAAATTGAGGAAGACATTAGGAAAAAAAAAAAAAAACCACTCATGCTTCCTATCTGAACCCCACTCTACCAAAAGAAACACAGATTCCATGCAGTCTCAATCAAAATGAAGATTCTCCATGACATTCTTCACAGAAATAGAAACAAAAATCCTAAAATTCATATGGAACCACAGAAGACCCCCTAGAGAACCAAAGCAGGCTTGAGCAAAGAGAACAGTACTGAAAGGGTCACTATTCCAGATCTAAAGTGACACGGAGGATGGAGGTGATGGTTAATGATGCAGAGGGAGGGTCAGAGGCCACAGAAGCCTGTCCTTGCATCCATCACTGAAAGACAGCATCCCAGGTTCCTTCCTCCCTCCCTCCCTCCCTCCCTCCCTCCCTCCCTCCCTCCCTCCGTTCCTTCCTTCCGGGATCAGGCCTCACTGTGTAGCCCTGGAACTTGCTCTATAGACCAGGCTGGCCACAAACTCACAGGGATCTGTGGCCTCTGCCCCCACCTCCCAGGGCTGGGATTAAAGGTGCCTTACTGACCTCCTCCTTGTCCTTCAGTCTCCTCCTCCTGTTCACTAGCGTTTCCCAGGCACCCAGTCTGTGTCTGCACACAGAGCAGCCACGCAGCTGTGCTGAGACCCAAAAGCCCGGGAGCAGGGTAGGATTTGAGGTCAGTGGTGGCACACAGAGAAGGGCATCAACTACACATGGCCTATCCCAGAAGCTCCTCCAAGACAGAGTGACACCTCTGCCTGCTTCCTGCAGCTCCCTTGGGCCTCCTTGCCAGGAGGCGGGAAACTTGTGCCACAAGCCAAGTGGGTTCTTCCCCGGGGAAGTGCCTCAGCTGTCCCTCACAGCAGGGAGAGCCAACCAGTGCAGTGGCCGTCCTGGGGGCCTCTGCTCTGCAGCTCCTCTGCTCCCGGGAGGTCTTTCTCCATGTCCCTTCCTGGAGCCTTCATTCCACACTCCGGGCCTTCTCAGCTTCACTTCCAATGTAACCACGGTACCGAGGTGTCTGCACAGGGCACCATTCTGGGCCGCTTTCCCTTCCTAGGACACTGAGGTAGCTTGATGTGCAAGCCCCACCCTTCAACACCAGCCATGGCATCAGGAGGAGGACGCTCATGCTCCAGGGAACCCAGAGAGCAGGGAGGGAATCCGAAGCCGGCGGAACAGACCCAGGCTGCACCCAAACCACACTGCAAAGCGAAGCCAGAAGCCTGGAGCCTCCCGGCCCTTGGCACCGTCCCTTCCTCCCGGGACTCCTGCCCAGCCCGCACAGTGTACGTCACGACTGCAAAGGGTCTTCCCAGTGTCCCATAATGGCACAACTGGTGTGCACGGCTGAGAAAGCCCAGGTGCTGCCCTCCGCAGGAGGCAGGCCGCTGCAGCTTTTCTTCTTCCAACCTTGATGTACACTACCCTATGGCTCCAAGCCCAGGGTCTATCTAGGCCCCGCCCTCACCCCCTCTGCAGCCCCTGCCCGCCCTCTGGCAGGTCCTGCCTCTTTCCTCCCTCAGGCCCCTCCCATCTCTCCCTGGGAGGTCCTGCCCTCCCTCCAAAGGCCCCGTCCTCCCGCATAAGGCCCTGCCCTACAGACCCCGCCCACCACACTAGGCTCCTCCCACAGGCCACACCCTTCCTCAGGCCACGCCCTCTCCCACCTGGTCCTTCCCTCCCTCTCAGAGGCCCTGCCCTCCCTCCTGCAGGTGAAGTCCTCTCTCCTCACCTACTAGGGCATAGCAAGCCTGAGGACCAGAGACTCCCAGAGCATTCCATATTCTGAGCCCCCATTGTGTAGAGAACCCATTTGGTTCCAAGACTTGGACAAGGCAGTCGGCTGTGCCAGAGCAGGAGCAATGTAGAGAAGGTGGTGACTGAGTGACCCAGAGAATGGATGGCTGGGGTCTATGAAGGACCACGCCCTGTCCCGAGGAGGTGGAGGGACTATGGAGTCCCAAGGTCAAGGCTACCCGAGCTGGGACACTCGGGGCAGACGTGCCACCATCTTTCCCCAGAGAGAAGGGGCCAGGACTTTGGGACCCTCTGCACTCCCTGCTCAGGAGGAGACTGATTCCTCGATGCCTCATGAAAGGCTGTACAGGCTTCCCGTGACCAGGAAGAGGGCCATGTGCGACTTCAGGGTGAGGTGGCCCGAGATCGTAAACAAGGACCAGGAGGTGCAGAGAGAGAACCTGCTCCAGTCTGGACTGCGTCCCCTTGACCAGGAGTCCTTTGACATGATAAGTTTATGCTCCTCAGGAGCCAGCATCAGCCTCAGACAACAGGAGAGCAGCCACAGTGATTTCCAGGATCCCCAAGCAGCCCCCGCCTGCTTCCTGGAGGCTCCGCACATGACCATTCTCAACAACTATCTGAAGCCAGAGTCAATGACCAGGCTGGAGAAGAGGGTGAGGAAGAAGACCATGGTGGCCATGAATCGGCTGGAGATGGAGATGGAAGCTGCCAAGTTCCGGAGGGCAGTGCTGCTGAGGGACACAAGGGAGCTGCAGGAGGAGAGAGCATTGGAGGAAGTAGAAGACAAACCCTTCTTGGAGTACCTGAAGAAGAGAAACCAGATAGCTCAGGAGAAATATGACTTCCTGTGGAATGATTACATCCAGCAGAGTCAGGAGATTGAGGGCAGGAGGCGAGTGCTGGTCTCTGACTTCACCTCCCGCCAGGCTGACTTCCAGAAGCAGCTGGTGCAGGGCAGGAGGCTGAAGGCCAGTTTGAAGAAGAAACTGAAGGCCCTGGAGCCCATAGCACAGATAAAGCAGAGCCAGGACGAGGAGAAAAAGGCCCTAGAGCTGGAAGAAGCCAGCATCGTGGCTGACATCCCTTTCATGGACCGAGAGGCACACCTCCAGTTCCTGAAGGAAAGGGTCGACCTGCAGAAGCAAGTGGAGGAACTGAACCTGCTGGAGTCAGGAGAGGACATCACCAGGGAGCTGAAGAAGAAGACCAAGGCCTTGGAGGCTAAGGTCCAACAGGCTCACAAGGCCTTCTGCAAGGGTGTCATTGCTGAGAACAGGAAGCTGCGAGCAGAGATCCAGCAGCTGAATCAGGAATTCTGCAAGCTGGAAGCCATTAGGGAGAAGCTGGAGCAGCGAAAACAGCGATGGAAAGAGCAGCAATGGTACCTGGAGGCCCTGGCCCGGGGGAGGCAGCGCCTGTGGCAGAGGGAGCACCGCCCCCCCAAACCACAGGCCACCCCACACCCAACCCAGGGCCGTCTACGGGGTGCCAGGCCAAGAGCCACACCTAAGTAATGGCTGCCGTGTCCCAGGAAGGAGACTGGAGCTCAAGTTGGGAGCAGCACACAAGACTTGAAGATGTCATCAGGATAATGCACGGGGGGCAGACGCACCAAGGGGATGGAGGGCTGAGCGCCTCAGAGAGGCAGAGGGGTCCTGGCCTGGCCTGTCTCTAGGCTTGGGCCCCTCACAGCAGCCTGAAGGGCTCTCCTAACCAAAAGCTTCCCAGCATATGGGGAAACTTGGTTCTTTAGACTCCATACTCTCCTTGACAACAAGTTCCCCATGGCAGTGTAGACTTTGGTGCTCAGTTCCTGCCCTAGTGTGGACTTCATGACAACAGGGTGCATTTGTAATCAGCACCTTCCATACAGTCACCCCATCTCACAGTAGTGGGATTGGTGTCACAGGTGGGTGCAGGGTGTTCTCTGGGGAAATGGGTTCTTTGCACTTGTGCGTGGCTGAGGCTGGATTGGTCTGCAGAGCTGTGGGTTGTGATGTGGCCTGTGGCTCCGGGTTTGGGTCCTATGATCCTGTGTGACAAAATATAGACAGCTCTCTGAGTCCTGGGTGTTGCTGCAGATAAAAAGCCTCAGCATTACATTGTAGATTTTTAACTTTTACTTGGCTATAAAAATGAACTCATTTAAAACGGTGCTGCAAATGAAAATGAATGTACCTTTGGCTTACAGATTTAGCTTGCATGTGAAATGTTTTGTTCTTAAACCATGTTATTGAAAAATAAGAGCCTGGCTGTGACTGTTCACAATAAAAGTCTGTTTATCATTATCCAAGCACACAGCTCCTTCTTTTTATGTAGAACAAATAACTGTGGGGGACTTAAAATGAAAGCTGCTCGCACCCTTGAAGCCTTGGCTACTCCATGCAGATCGCTAAGGGATAATGGAATGAAGCCAGGCTGAACTCTGCTGCTGCCGGGACCTCTGACTTAACTATGAAGTCCATATCAAGCAGGGCTGTCCGGTGTCCACCTGCTCCCTTGAGCCTCACCCAGCTCTTTGAGGAGCAATTGAAGTGTTTGGACTAACTCAAGCGCTCTACTCAGAAGCCTTTATCTGGCTCTTCCTCCTTGTAATTGAGTACCTATTGTGTGCAGGGGAATGTGGTAACTCCACAGAGTCAACACAGTAGGATTCAGGGGGCCCCTGGCTACTTGGAAACAGGGGATAGGAATCCAGGACATCTTAGACATATGCAAGGCAGACAGAGAGCTGCTGTTAGGGTAGGATGGCTTAAGGGTGCTGCTGAGGAAACTGGTGGACATGATGAGGACTGACTGAAATCTTCCCTAAAGCCACCAGACTGGCCTAAGTCTTCATGAGGTGCTGAGGCAGGTGTTAGGTGAGGTGCTGGGGTCAGTCAGTATCACATGACCTGCCAGCCTGCACCAGCCACCCTCTCTGCCATCTTCATCCAATTCCCCGTGCAGCATTTACCATTCTGTGTGCCGTGTCCACCCTCATGTGGGCGTTTTCAGTGGTCAGGACTGAGCAGCAAAGGACCAAAAAACCAGTGAGCAGCACCCCTTCATGGCCTCTGCATCAGCTCCTGCTTCCAGGTTCCTGCCCTGCTTGAGTTCCTGTCCTGACTTCCTTCAGTGACCGATTATGGATATAGGGGCATAAGCCACATAAACCCTTTCCTCCCCATTTGCTTTTGGTCCTGGTGCTTCGCCATGGCGAAGTAGAAACCCTTACTGGGACAGGACCCTAACTGACTGGATTTTCACCTGTTTCAGCATTGGCATGGGCCCCATCACCTGGTGCCATGGAAGCCTATGGGAAGCATGATGGTTCCAACATTTCCCTGGGGCTCCTGTTGCTGCATCCCCATTTTTCTTGGACCTGAACATTACTGGATAACTGATACTTCAGGCACCCTGCACACAGGATGGACCACAGCATCAAATCTTCTCCAAATGGACCTTGCCCTAGGCACAGTCACAACCCTGTTCTGGGGGCTCTCTCTCACTTCTCACCCCCCCCCCCCATTCTTCCTCAGGGCCATCACCACAGCAGCCCCACTGGACAGCTGCAAACAATAGCTTCAGAGTAACAATGTTTCCTGCAGCGGGGCAGCATTCAAACAGCAGTCCACTTTGGTTGATTGTTTCCAGGTTGCAGACAGGGAAACTGAGGCTCAGTTGGGAGAAGCCATTTGCCCAGGCTGCAGGGAATCAGCTCTAGGGCTCACGGACAGCCTGTCTGTGCCGAGCCTGGGTTCTTAACTAGCAGTTCACACCATGCTCTGAGAAAGCCACAGGTCCATGTCTTCAAGAAGTGTGTCTGGCTCAGCTCTGTGTCAGAAAATGGGATGAAACCGTTACAAGTGACACCATGAGGTTGGGTCTCACTGCTCTCCAAGGCTGAACCACAAGTTCCCACATCGTCCGAAACACGATGCTGTCTGCTATCAGGTGTCCAGCCTTACTTCTTAAGAAGGTGCTGTCTGCTCTCTGGGGAAACCCTGCATCACTTTACCTCATTTATTATATATTCCTTGGTAGTAATTAACTTCGTTTCATGTATTACTAAGAAGAGTGCCTAACAAAACCAATGTGAAACTTGTTAAGTCTGGGTGCCTTTATTTTGGTAAATAAGCCATCTGTGCTGGGTTTTTGGAGGTGTTTTAGAAGCATTCTGAAAGGTAAGGATGAGAGTAATATGGCAATGCCTTTGGGAGGGGAGGGGGGGAGGGCCTGGCTTCATGTGGCAGGGGTGGTGGGTGGGTAATCCTTCCAAAAGTCTGTCTGTGCCTTTGAACTTTGGATCACGTGGATGCATTGCCCCTTCAACAAGGATGTAAACGGCCCGCAAGAAAGTCATGCATGGTAGCTTTTTTTTTTTTTTTTTTTGTGGTTTTTTGAGACAGGGTTTCTCTGTGTAGCTTTGTGCCTTTCCTGGAGCTCACTTGGTAGCCCAGGCTGGCCTCGAACTCACAGAGATCCGCCTGCCTCTGCCTCCCGAGTGCTGGGATTAAAGGCGTGCGCCACCAACGCCTGGCGCATGGTAGCTTTTACTGTGGTCCTGAGTGAGGTGAGGTCAGGACATTGGTGAAAATTTTCATCTGCCAGGGCTTCCAGCCCCGCTCTGGAAATAGAATTCTCCCCATTGACAGCAGAGGGCAGTGTTCGGGCTTCTTACCCCAGCCAGGTGTGGAGGAGCCTGGGCGCAGGGAAACGCCTTAGGTGAGGTTTGTAGCTATGCGCCTGGAGTTTGCCTTCCATAGTATACACAGGAAGAAATGACGATCCAGCCGTCCTGCCTCCCTTTATCCCTTCCAGACAAGTGTTGGACCCTTACATCGTTATCATGCCCTTGAAAGGTCGTCCAAGAGGCATTTGCAAGATGATTTAGGCAGGCAAACATGGAAAACTGCCAAAGCTTATGCACTTATTTAAATGTGAATTATATACATGCATACTCATGATTCATCCATCAATCTGCTAATTTCAGTGGAGAGGCAAGTCCATTTATATGCACCCTTAAGGCACTCAAAAGCAGCTGGTAATAGAACTGGGCTGTGAAAATAACAAAATGCAGAACAGCCGCAGAACAGCCCTGTTTTCTTAGTCCATTCTCCATCGAGGTCTGGAGTTGGGTCTCATGTTTTATCAAACATCTGCAGCAGGGGACTCTTGGAGGTTCTAGATCTGCCTCCGGGCTTCCGCAATGCATCAGTTCTCCGTTGCTGTCACATTCTGACAAGAAGATCCTCAAGTGAGGATGGGGGTGCCTTTTTTTTTTTTGTCTCCCAGGTTAAGAAGGGACACAGTCCATCGCGACCAGGAAGCATGGCAGCAGAAGCATGTGTCATCTGGTCACATGGGGTCTGCACTCGGGAAGCAGAGTGTGGACAGGAAGTGGAGCTGACTACAGAAATCTCACAACCCACCCCCAGTGCCTAACTTCCTCCATGGGGTTTCCACTTCCTAATGGCTCCACAACTTTCCAAAGCAGCATTAGCGGTTGGGGACCAGGTAGTCAAACACACGAATCTGTGGGAGCCATCTCACAATCACATCACGATATTATGTCCCCGATGATGACCATATATAGTCTCATGGCCATCTCATGCATCCACCCCAACCTCAAAACTCCCCAGGGTCTGTTAGTGGTCCCTTAGCCTCTGTAAGGTCAAAAGGCATGGTCCATATGTCTAGCATAGGATGGCCAAGTGAGTGTTCACATTCCAAACAGGAGGGCACAGCAAGAAAAGATCAGACCAAACCCTCCAGCTTCATGTCAGGCATCTGGGGCTCATGATGGAATACACTGGGTCCCAAAGGGCTTGGGTGTCCTTCTCTACTTCTACAACCTGCAGCACCCAGAGCCTCTCCCTCGGTCTGGCTCTACTCTATGCCTGCAGCTTTTCTTGGTGGACGCCCCACGGTCCTGGCACTTCCAGTATCCCACAGTCTCCATCATAACTTCATCTTTATTTTCACGTCTTCACGCACTGGCCTCTTGGGCCCTCTTTGCAGAGACTCTGATCCTGCCTCACATGGCGGGGTCTCAGTGGCTGTCGGGAATCTTCACACAAGCCTCCAGGACCCCCTTCACTACAGGGAGTCTCTTCAGGCCATTCCTAGGTCAGGATTTTTTTAAAAAAGCATTTGCATGCTCACAATTAAGAGCCTTCGTGGTGAGCTCTTCTCTCACAGTGCCTTTCTTGTTAACCTGTGCAGAACAGGCGGTTTCTGACAGGCCCAGCCTTTGCACGGCTCCACACCTCACATTTTTCTGGTTGCTCTGCAGTACCTGGTGCTCTCTCTCACTGCAGACACAGATGAGAGTATCAGCCACACCACAGATTCTGCAATGCTTGATTCCAGCCTCACTCAAGTTCTCAGGACACAGGCAACATGCAGGTCTTTACCCTCATGTCACACAGGTGACCTCTTGCCCAGGTCCCATGGAGCTCTTGTTCCCTGTGCTGGCTAGTTTCAATGCCAGTTTGACACAGGCTAGAGTTGTCTGATAGGAGGGAGTCTCAATTGAGAAAATGCCTCCATAAGATACAGCTGTAAGCCGCCGGGTGGTGGTGGCACATGCGTTTAATCTCAGTATTCTGGAGGCAGAGGCAGGTGGATCTGTTCTAGTTCAAAGCCAGCCTGGTCTACAGCATGAGTTCCAGGACATCCAGGGCTGCCCAGAGAAATCCTGTCTCAGAAAACAAACAAACAAAAAAGGAAGCCATGTGGAACAAGCCAGTAAGCAGCACCCCTCCATGGCCTCTGCATCAGCTCCTGCCTCCAGGTTCCTGTCATGTTTGAGTTCCTGTCCTGACTTCCTTTGGTGATGGACAGTGAGTGATATGGAAGTGTAAGCCAGATAAACCCTTTTCTCTCCAAGTGCCTTCGTCATGGTGTTTCATCACAGCAACAGAACCCTGACTAAGACAAGTTGGTATCAGGATATTACCTGGTATTGCTGTGACAGACTTGACCACACTGCTTTGGGGAGGATTATGGGAGGACTTTGCAACTTTGGACTAGAAATGCCACTGAGTATTGAGAGCTCAGTGAGCTGTTCTGAGGAGCTTGGAAGATAAGAATGTTGAGAGCAGTGCAGATGATGGAGGCCTGGCTCGTGATGTTTCAGAGGGAAACAAAGACTCTACGGGGCCATTTGTGTGAAGAATCTGTGGTGTCTGGTCAGCTGGAGCTGAAGAATCGGCTGTGATTAACAGGAGACCAGAACCACTAAAGTGAAACCTTTGCTTTGCTGGGACAATGGATGCTGCTCAGCTGGGGCTGAAGAATCAGCAGTGATTAAGAAGAGACCAGCATCACTGAGGTGAAGTCTTCTGGGAAGGGTTTCCTCAGGGTCAGCACACTGAAGCTGTGTTCAGAGGCAGCCAAGGTTGCTCCTCATGCTGGCAGCTGAACTTGGTCATGTAAGAGTTCCCCAGGTGTTACTGGTTTGGAAGGTATGAAGGGATCATGGAGAGCAGCTGAGGCTTGGCACTGTGTGGTGGGGCTGGAGTCCCTGAAAAGAGCCCAGGAGAGGCTATTGGTGAAAGCACAGCCCAGTTGTAGCAGAGACCCCCCAGCATTTCGGAGATGCCAGTACCATGGGATAACCACCAAGAAGAGCAGCAGTGGAGTGGAGCCAGCTAGAGCCTAGAAGACAAGCTGTGTGTGCTGCAGAGGGCAGAGCTGGAGAAGTGACCCAGGCCCTTTGGAGGAGCCCAGAAGACTGTGAGTGAACCCCAGGTAACTGGTCATTGTTTATGCTCCCTCCCGCCCAGGATCACTGAGATTATAGAAGCACGCCACCACACCTGGCTTTAGAGGAGCTCTGGGGACTTGAACTCAGATCCTCACCCTTGGGCGGCAAGCACTTTCTCCACCAAGTTGTCTCTCCAGGCCCTGAATAATGCAACATGCGAAAAGAGCCAATCATGGCCCAGGGGTGAAGGGCTCACACTGGAGACCTGCAGAAGCTTGACCCCAGCCAGCGGTGGCTTCCTCCACCCCCAGACTCTGTGCCGTCACGCCAGTGCCCCTCCCATGGCACACCACCACTGTCTGGCCCCCCACAGTGCTGCATCTCCCCTTAGCTCCCCTCTGACATCTGTGCCGGGGAACACGTAGCCCTAGAACCCTGGGAGGAGGGGAGCAGGGTGCCGGCGTTCAGTCCAGCTGCCTGAATAACCAGAAGAGAGGGGGCACCTGTGCTTGGTGATGCCCCGCCCGATGCCGGTGCCATGGCATGGCTGTGGGAGAGGACTCTGAGTTAATGGTTTGAGCTTCTCAATGTATGGGCTTCGAGATGGAAATAAAACCCAGTGTGGTGCCAAGCTCAAGGTTAATGGAGTATTTCGTGCGTGCGCAGCAGGCATGAAAGGAGATCCCACTTTCTGTCCTCAGCCGGGCTGAGACACCGATAGATGTGGCCAGGTGGATGTGGGCAAAACTGCACATCTTCGAGGCTTCTAAAGGAGAGGAGGCAGAGATAGGTAGAAATGGGGGAGGCGGGGGAGGCATCCTCAACAACTTACTGGGTGGGGCTCGAAGCTGGGTGGGACTCCCTTCAGGAAAGCAAGAACCGGGAAGTCAAATTTTCCTTTTCCCCCCCGAAGCTCAGGGAGTTTGCCTGGTTACTTCTTCAGGGAAATGTTCTCGTAAGTAGAATCGTGTATTTTTAATTTATCACATGAGCAATAGGGAGCCACAGCAGGCTTCTGAGAGCAAGGGGTATGTGTGTGTGTGTGTGTGTGTGTGTGTGTGTGTGTGTGTGTGTGTGTGTGTGTGTGT
>CABHPR010119050.1:0-13023 GCA_902168415.1 Peromyscus melanophrys
TGTGTGTGTGTGAGTCTGTGTCTCTGTATGTATGTGTCCGTGTCTGTATGCCTGTTTGTCTGTCCTGCTCAGGATAGAACACAGGTCTTGTATATGGGAAGCAGCCGCTCTATCACTCAGCTATATCCCGACCTACTCAATGAATTCTTGAGTTGCCTGACATTTTCTGATAACTCAAGAACATTTTCTGGGCTTATGTTTCCACAATAAACCTGAGGCTGATGCCCTGCTTCTTCCCATCCACTCCTTGCCCCCTTACACCAGGCAACCTCCTATTCCAGTTCAGTACTGAAGCCAACACAGGACCCACTTTCTGTTCATTCATTGCTACCACAAAAACTATTAATTGCACTGAAAGTTTGGGTATACCAAAACATTTTGCGCCCAGAAACAAAAGTGAGTGAGTAAATAAATGAGTGGGGAAAGCTGTGCTCATGGATAAAGAACACTGACGGACAGTGCCCTTCTCCACCAAGTTTCTTTCTTTCTCTCCTGGTGCTTTGCTCTCCAGCTCTCATCATTTCTCCTGCAAAGTGATTTCATCTCATCCCTACAGACTTATACCACAAGTTTCCCTTCCCACCTGTAAGGAAGTGTATTTATTTATTTTTGAGTCAGACTCTCACTATGTAGCACTAAATGGCCTGAAATTTGCTATGTAGACCAGGTTGGCACCTAACTCACAGAGACCCACCTGTCTCTGCCTCCAAAGTGCTGGGATTAAAGGCATGTGCCACCACACTGGCCACCCATAAGCAAATTAGAAAAATATATTTTCTTACAAAAGCCAGTTCTTGTCCAAAAATGAATTCTAGTGTTTGCTCTTAAGATGATTGTTCCACCTCAAACTTACCTCATTTGGCCTTAACAGTGGCCTGTTTGAGGAGAGACTGTTGTTGTTATGTCATTTCTCAAACAGGAGGTAAACAACATTCAGAGAGATGAAGCTGCTGCTGGGCCATGTGACTCACAAGAGGCAAGATGGTGACTTAGGTCACCTCACCTCCCAAGTCAGCATCTGTTCTTCTATGAATTTTTCTTCTCTCCTTCAGATAAAGATGAGAATGACTCAGAAAGTACAGTACATGTGTCATGTGATTCTGCAGCACTCTAGACTTTGAAGACTGCATCAATCAGTTTCCTCTTCTTTCTGGGAGACAACTTATCCATTTCCCCAACAACAATGTAGCCAAAGGAATGTCAACAAACTACTGTACACTATTTCCCAATGGGCTTGTTAAAGCTTCCTCATACATGACACTCATGAAACTTCACTTCTGCTATCATGAAGCAGGTAAGCACAATGACCCCGGAAGGTATAGGAACAAGACAATGTAGCCTTCTATACAAGAGTACTGCTTGAAGGAAAGACACTAGTTGGTTAAGAATATCCAGTTTGGGGCTGGAGAGATGGTTCAGCTGTTAAAGGCTAGGCTCACAACCAAAACTGTACAAATACCCAGTTTGCTGTGGGTATGGCAGGCTCATCTGTAATCACAGCTCTCAAAAAGCATAGGCAAGAGGATAGCCAGTTCAAAGGCATCCTAAGATATCCTGTCGCAACCATCAACAAGGGAATACAAATTAACAGGTTTTGAAAGGCTATCCAGTTTGTGAAAGCCACCTGAGGATGGGCATTCATCCACCACTGTTGCTAGTGTCACCCTAACCCAGGCATGCCACTGCTGAGTTGGCATAATTCCTAGGCTTCTAGAGAGGAAAGTTAAGATATGTGCAAGTAAATTCATCCCCCTCCAAACCTATGTGCCTGGTTCCCAAAGAAATAAACCAGAGAAATTTCCCTAGCTTCTAGAATAAAAGCAAAATCCATATATGAGTCCTGGCTTGTTCTTTAGTGGGAAGAGGAGACACAGAGTAAATAAGAAGATAAGCCTAGGTGCTAAGAAAAGGAAGGGTAGAGACTATGGGAAGAGCCCCATGCCACACCTCATGCCACTCTGCATCTTATGGATCCATGCATATACAGGGGAAGGCAGCTCTTTAAAGTTGAATGTTGGGCATTTGGGGCCATTATGGGCAATTACAATTATCAAGAAAACTTCATTCAGCTGACAAGGCTTTCATTAACTGCTTGATTTCCTAAGTAGCATAGTGAAGTCTAGGATCGTTGTCCTGACTTGAAATATAGGATGCTTGTCTATCATCTATGTCTCGACTTTTTTCCCCTTAAAAGCCTTTTTGTATAACTATCATTTCCTTCTCTCATATTTCATGCTCTGAAGCAGCTAGAGGTTAAGCACACTGAACTTGGCTGCACTGCCAATGTTTTAAGAGTTCTGACAGCTTTATTGACTAGATTTCCACAATAATCAGAGATTCATTTGTCCATGAGAAGCTCCAGGTAGTGAAAATAATCCCCAAATTCTCTTTTTTCATGAAAGAAGGTGCAGAGCCCAGACAGAAGTGAGAAATGGAAAGGCTTTGAGCCTAAGGGATGCTTGCAGACTGCTATCGATCCTCACACAGCACATTGATTGGCCATGGAACTTTGCTCGCTGCAACGTCTAGCTGAAAGAAAAAGCATGGCAGCAGATAAAAGATGTCAGCAATGTCACCAGCTGTGATCACCAGTTTCCAGAAGGGATGGCGACAGCAAGGGAAGCATCTTTAGCATCACATCCCGGGGATGTTCTGTCAGGTCTTTATCTCAGTAAGCTTGGAGAGCACATCTCACTCACGTGTGGTTCTGATATCGAGGTTTGTGGTCTACATAGTCACTCACGTTATTATGTATTTCCAAGTGGAAAAGTTTTAAAGGTTTTGCTCTTAGGAAGCCCTTTAATGTGTGAACATACTCTCCATCAGTCATGCAAGTTTAAATAGATCACAAATTGGAGCAGCTGCAAGGTACAAAGGCCCATGGAGCCCAGAGCTGCCTTCCGACCTTTACTTTAGCAATGAATGACTGTGTCTTTGAGAAAGTTAGATGCCTAATCTGTGCCTCGGTTTCTTCAGCTATACAACTATACAATGAAATAAGTAATAATAACTATAATGCAGTTAAATGAGGGTTTGCTTGCTTGTTTTTTGTGTTTCAGACATGGTCTAAATTACTCAGTCTGATCTTAAACACCCAATCTTCCTACCTCAGCCTCCAGCGGAGCTCAGATTACAGGCTGTGCCACCAGAGTCAGCAGAGATTCTATCTTTAAAATGCCCAGAACACTGCCCATATAATAGAGAATATACAAGTGCTTGTAAAAATAATATTTTCAATGAAAGTTTACACCTTGGCAGCAGGATAAAACTTCAGGGCACACCAGGTATTGTTACTATTTAAAACCTTCCTGTCAGATAATATCACAAGATAAAGTAATTTGGGCTACACCAGATAAACAGGGTGTTTGGCATCTAAAAAAAAATTAGAAGACATGTAAATGTTATTCAAAAAGTCTTTACATCCCACTAATCCCTTTAAGTAAAACTGCCAAGACAAAAGAAAAAAAAAAAAAGAAAGAAAGAAAATTGACTCATGTCCACAACCAAAAATCACAAAAAATCCATCTCCTTTGTTAGCAGAAATATTTAACCTCAGTTAGCTAACCTCTGCTGCTCAGCAGGCTCCTCCATCCACCAATTATTGTGTATTCAGGGAGCACAAACCAATTAACCTGAGCAAACAAGAATAAAAGGATAAACTCCCAATGGTGAAAGCCATATGATGCTCTCCAAATGCTTACGCCCTGTGTGAATCATCTTCATTGATTCTCATATCCTCTTCCCCTTACTTAGAAAGTGACTTATAAAAAGCAAGCCATGGGGGCTAGAAAGATGATTTAGCAGTTAAGAGTACTTGCTGCCCTTGTAGAGGACCTAGGTTTGGTTCTCAGCACCCATGTTGTGGCTCACAACCACCTACAACTCCAGTCCCATGGGATCTGATTCATTTTGGGGGCCTCTGTCAGCCTCAGGCATGCACATAGTGCATATACATACATGCAAGCAAACACTCTTCATGTACATAAAATAAAATAAAAATAATCTTTTTTAAGTTGACCATATACATTTTTTTCAGATTTGAAATGTCTTTTTTTTCTTTATTCTTCACTCATACAATACAATACATCTCGACCTCAGCCTCCCCTCTCTCCCTTCCTCCCAATAACCCTCTCCTACCTCCTCTCTTCCCCAGATCCACTGCTCCTCTGTTTCCCTTCAGAAAAGAGCAGGGTTCCCAGGGATATTAACAGAACATGGCAATAAGACTAGGCACAAACCCTCACATCAAGGCTATCATGACAAGGCAACCCAGTAGGAGGAAAAAGGGTCCCATGATCAGGCAAAAGTGTTAGAAACACCCTCACTCCCACTGTTAGGAGTCCCACAAAAACCCCAAGCTAAACAGGGTGGTGGTGGCGGCGGCGGCGGCGGCGGCGGCGGCGGCGGCGGCGCACGCCTTTAATCCCAGCACTCGGGAGGCAGAGCCAGGCGGATCTCTGTGAGTTCGAGGCCAGCCTGGGCTACTAAGTGAGTTCAAGGAAAGGCACAAAGCTACACAGAGAAACTCTGTCTCGAAAAACAAAACAAAACAAAAAAAAAAAAAAAAGCTAAACAGCCGCAGCATATATGCAGACCCATGTAGGCTCCGTGATTGCCAGTCCAGTCTTTGTGAGCTCCTATGAACCCTGCTTAATTGATTCTGTAGGCCATATTCTCTGGGTGTCCTCAACCCCTCTGGCTCCTACAATCCTTCTCTCTCTTCTGCAGGTTTTCCGAGCTCTGCCTCATGTTTGACTCTGGGTCTCTGCATCAACTATCACAGGAAATCTCTCTGATGAAAATTGGTCTAGGCACCAATCAATGAGTATAGTAGAGTATCATTAGGAATTAGGAATCATTTATTTTATTTTATTTTATTTATTTTATTTTACTTTTTTGTCAGTCAAGTTTGGTTCTATCCTAGGTCTCTGAACCATCCAGCTTCCAGGACCTGGCCATGCAGGCATGGGCTCCTTCTGGTGGCTTGGACCTCAAGTTAGGCTAGTCATTGGTTGGCCACACCCACAGGCTCTAAGCCACCACCATTGCCCCAGAGAATCTTGCAGACAGGACAGGTTGTGAGTCAGAGGTTTTGTGCCTGGGCTGGTTGCCCAATCCCATCTACTGGGAGCCTAGCCTGGTTACAGAAGATGGCTGGTTCAGGCTCCATATCCTCTCTTACTAGGAGACCTCACTAGGGGTCAATCTCACGGCTTCCAGGAAGTTTCAACAGTGCTAGATTTCCACATTGCCACTCAAATGCCCACCTGTTCCGATCATATCTCTCAATATTCTCTCCCTCCTCCCCTCCCTTCCCACCTTCTTCTGTTCCCATCTCTACTCACCCCTAGTCTACCTGCAAAATCTATTCTATTTCCTCTTCCCAGGGAGATCCATGCATACCCCCTAGAACTCTCCTTGTAACTAGCCTCTCTGGGACTGTGGATTGTAGCATGGTTATCATTTACTTAACAGCTAATATCCACTTATAAGTGAGTACATATCATGTTTGTCTTTCTAGGTCTAGGTTGCCTCACTTAGGATGATTTTTTTTCTAGTTCCATCCAATTGCCTGCAATTTCATAATGTCATTTTTTTAGCAGCTGAATAATACTCCATTGTGTAAATATAACACATTTCTTTACTGATTCTTTTGTTGAGGAACATCTAGGTTGTTTCCAGTTTCTGCCTATTATGAATAAAGCTGCTATGAACATAATTGAGTAAGTGCCCCTTGTAGTAGAATGGAGCATCATTTAGGTATGCCCAAATACCCAACGTGGTATAGCTGATCTTTGAGAAAAATTGATTCCTATTACTCTTATTTTTTTCTTTTTTATTTAATTAATTAAACTTTTTCATTTATTTTACATCCTGATCATAGTTTCTCCTCCCTCATTTCCTCTTGTTCCCTTCCTCCTTCCCCTCTATACCCCCCACATCCATTCCTCCTCTGTCTCCATTAAGAAGGGAGCAGGCCTCCCATGGGCATCAACAAAGCATGGCACATCAGGGTGAGACACGACCAAGCTCATCCCCTTGTATCAAGACTGGAAGAAGCAACCCAGCATGGGGAATAGGTTCCCAAAAGCCAGCTCAAGTGCCAGGGACAGGGCCTGATCTCACTGCTAGGAGCCCCACAAACAGACCAAGCTACCCAACTGTCACACACATGCAGAGGGCCAAGGTCAGTCCCATGTGTCTCTGTGGGTTCTCTGTCATGACCTTGACCCCCCTTGGCTCCTACAATCCCTCCTCCCCTTCTTCAAAGGGACTTCCAGAGCTCTGCCCAGTGCTTGGCTGTGGATCTCTGAGGAAACAGGAAAGCTAAGTTTTTCTGAGGGATGTAAGACATAAAAAGAGTTAAATATGAGATCATTAAAATAATAATCAAAATGGAAGATGGGAAGCAAGGGAAGATGAAGAATATTACAGGTCAAAACAAAAAAAACACTTATCTAAAAAGAAGAGTGCAATCTACATCCAGGGGCAGAGGAACAATTTTTGAGGCACCATAGTAAATGAAAGGACAGAGTTGTTCAAAGCATTACATTTTCAAGATGGCAACAGCAAAAATATATCAAGCGGGGGAGGGGGGGGCACTTCTAAATGTGCGGCCTCCTGTAAGTGCACAGGTGCCGTGCCTGTGAAGGCTGCCATTCTCATGAGGACATGAGCTGAGAAACAAAGTGAGGACAGACACAAATGAATGCGTGGGTTTAGATGCAAGTCAAGACGCATCTAAAGAAAGGGAAACAGTGAAGGAGCTTCCTAAAAGGGAATAGACTTGGGGCTGGAACTTTAGCTCAGAGGTAGATACAGTACAGGCGAGGCCCTGAGTTCAATTCCCAGCACCAAAAAGGGGGTGGGGCTATATTATGAAAATCCAAGATGAAAAGTATATAGATAAAAAGACCCAGGAACATAAATCTAATTCAACTCTGCCTGTCAAACGCACAATGGAAAGATAAACAATGTGCATGTACGAATATTCACAATGAAGCCCTTTTATAGAACTTCTGTATGCTAATAAGGAGATAACTTTTAAAAAGAAAATTGGACCCGAGGAAGCAAGGCCATTTACCCTTTCTGAGGAGTGAATGGAGGGCTGGGGAAGGGACAGGAGAAGAGGAGGGAGGGGAAACTGTGGTTGGTATGTAAAATACATTTTAAAAACTTTAATAATAACAAGAAGAAGCAAGGCTATATTTGAGCCCAAGATGGAACAATGCATGGCCTTCTTATACAGGCAGCAACCATTCTGGTTACCCTAGAAGCCTAATTGAAAGTGGGGCAGGGAGAAGCAAAAGAGCAAAGGGTTATGTAAAAGTTCTTTCAAAGCCCTTTGAGTAGGAAAACATCCAATGCAGGTCAATCTTTTTTTTAGAATAAAGAGGATGTGTGACAATTGAAACCATACTTAATCATAACTGACTTTCAGATGATAAGAGATATAAGGTACCCAACCATGAACAGACAAAAATGATCCATTATGAAACACTGCTTTATATCGCACAAAGTCAGGAGTTAGCTATTACATAAATGATAGTCAAAACAGACTATCAGCCACTACACACAGGCAACGGGAAGAGAAAATGGATCCACAGCACAGACTTATTTCACATTTCTATTGTGTGCAATAATCAAAGTCATCAATGGCTGATGTGTGCGCTCTGACATTAACAGTAAATCCAGTGCATCAAACGAATTGGACACTCGGATCTGCTATCTTCACAATTCAATAAGGTTACAATTGCTCAAAATTGTTTTGAGTCATCTCGCTTTATGCTAACTTTTAACCTGCTAGGATTTTTAAGTTCTTTGTTTTTTTTTTTTATTTAAAAAAAAAAAACTGGAAAATAAACCAGAGCAAAAATTATAAAGTTCAGAAGATGCTTTTCTTTTTGATTTGAATGAGTTCTGAAGACAAGACATAAAATTAACCAAATATTGAAATGTTGACAGGAATCTGCATCAAGTGCATAGACTATTGTTCTCAACATATCCATAAATATGTAAAACTCCATGGACTCAGAAAGTACAATTAAAAGTAACGCTAAAGGCTATATAAATGAGCAATAGCTTCCTATTGAATGGTGAAGACAACAAGACTCCAGTAGATGAAGACTTGCTTAAGGATGTGCTTTTGACTTGGGGAAATGCACAGCTAGAACTTAGCCCAAATGCTACAACCTCCTAGAAATTCATCCAGATGTTACAGGTACCTACGAACATGATGAATTGTCACTGTTTCTGAAAGGCAAGTCAGTCAGTCCTGGTTGTCATGACAATAATCCTCCCAGGCTGATGACTGAACATGTAAAATGCAGCAACCGACCCAGACAGGAATAAACCTTATTAAAACAGCATTCTAAAAATGGCAGGGCTTATCTGGTTTGCCCATTCTGAGCTGCAGTCTTGACTGAAATTGTCATCTGAGTTAAATTCGGCACAGATGTCCATATTTGATAGCATCAGAAGATATTCATTTTTGGAGATTTATTTTATTTTTACTTACGTGTATATGTAGGGGTGCATGTGTATGCAGGTGTCCAAAGAGGTTACAAGAAGGAGTCACTGGAGCTGGAATCACGCGTGGCTGTGAGCCACTGGATGTGGGTCTGGGAACCAAATTCAGGTCCCCTGCAAGAGCAATACATGTTCTTAACAGGGGAGCCATCTTTACAGCCCAAGAAGACATTCTTTGTCTCAGGACTTTGGAGGGAAAATATAATGGTTAAGAGTAATGACCGATATAAAATTAAATTTTAAAAAGTTGCTGTGCATACATTAACATGATCGCTCATACACAAAAACCACAAGGAAGTTGGGAGTTCTGACACAGAATCCCTTCGGTGAGAATTAACAATACCCTGGCTTCTCATTATTTTGCCTTCGTTCTATTAGAGTCTGTTTTCCCTGCCACACACTGCCCTTTTCCTGAGCTGGCATGTTGTTCTGATAGTTTTCTATGACAGTATGAACGCAGGCTCTATGTCTACAACCATTCAGAGTTTGTATCCACAATAGCCTCTTCTTTCCATGCCTAATAAAGAGATCCTTTGCCCTCTACACATTGTAATCTAAAAGAAAAGAGAAAAAAAAGTCCATAACAAGTTCTAGAACGTATTTATGTATTTTTCATTCTAGTATGAAATTTTTATTCTGGAGGTTTTTACTCAACTCCTGTTGGCGAGGAGAGAAAATTTCACACATCGCCCAATCTCAGAAAGGATCTTCCATCCCTGCCCCTCACAGGGCAGAAGCAGCAGTCATGTGACTCGATGTAATCAACTTCCACAATGTAAAATTCAATCATGGAAGTGTCCTATGATGCATATCACATTTCAAACTTGTGTAAATTCTCTGCCATCGCACAGCACTTGCACTCTTTTTCTCGAGGCCCCTCATCATCCCGAGCTGGTCTGCCACATCTGTGCTCACTCACACACCCACCCACTCTCTGGACAGAACAATCATCCCTGAAAGTGCAAGTTATCCCAGACCTGCGGGGCAGGCAGCATGGACAGATTCCGTACACTTCTTGACTCTTTCTTCTCCCTCCCTTTCCTACTCACTGCGCCTTCTGCAGCTTCAGAGCTGTGACCCAGAAACCCACTCCTGCAAGCACTTTTGACTTGAATTTCCCTTTGCTTGTGCTAAAATTATATAAAATCGCTCTCTTGCAGCTGTCTTTAAGATGGAAACCATTCTCTGATCCACAGTGCTGCTTCTAAACCTTTCGTTTCTCTAAAAGCTTTGAAGTCCACAGCTACTGAGACTATGTCAGCTTACTAGGCCACCCACTTCTCCTCTTGACCTCATTCCCATGGGACCTCCCAATACCAGAAGACATCTTCTAACCCACTCACTCCTTACACCCCTGCACCACTCCTCACCCCTCAGTACTTCAGCAGCCTTGTGGATGTGTCCTCTTAACCTAGGTTTACCATTTGTTTAACTATGCTTCCCACAACCTTGGTCACCATTTCTCCAAGACTTTGTTATCATCATAGAAGAAGACACTTCCTTAGTCTGTTTTCTGTTGCGTTACAAAATACTACAGACTGTATAATTTGTAAAGAATGAAGTTTAGTCAGGTGGCAGTTCTGGGGGGGGGGGGTAGGAAGGCCAAAGTGGAGGGGGCCACATGTAGTGAAGGCCTTGGCATTAGTAAAGACTCTGCAGAGTTCTAAGGCAGTTCAGGGCATCACATGTTGAGAGGGATGCACGGCAGAGACAGAGACAAGCTGGTTTTTATAACAAATTCCCTCTAGTGATGACTCATCCAATGATAATCAATTAACCCATGAATAGATTAATCAATCCACCCCTGAAGATAGATTCCCTGATGACCTCACAGTTGCCTTTAAGGATCCCACCTCTAAATACTTTATGGTGGAGCTTAATTCGCAATTAGTTTTAATTAGGATATCCAAACCAGAGTATATATCACCCCAGAGTCTTCATTTGGAACATCTCTGATCATTCCCTTCTTCAGAACCTTCTCAACCTTCCTAATGCTGTGACCCTTTAATACAATTCCTCACACTGTGGTGCCCCCCAACCACAAAATTATTTTCACTACTAATTCATAACTATAATTTGCTACTGTTATGAATCATAATATAAATATTTATGTTTATGTTTTCTGATGGTCTTAGGCAACCCCTGTGCAAGAGTCATTCGACCCTCCCCCCCAGAGGGGTCGCAACCCACCAGTTGAGAACTGCTGTTCTAGATAGTAATGTTCATTTGTTCTTCTATTCAACTATGATCTCAGCCTATGGCCTCACTAAATCTTCACATCACCCCTGCTTTTCTTCTCAAGGTCATCTATATCCCATAGTGTGAGGCTAGAATCAGGCACTTTGAACCTCCTTACCCTGTCTTATTCCACTCTACTTAATATGTAGAACTGTCTTCTATTTCTCCCTCCCTTTTTTTTCCCTCTGCCCACCACTCAAAAGCTAGATATTGCTACAACTACCACACTTTTGCTAATTGAACTCACCTTAATTTCATCATGACAAACTTAAAAACAATTGTCGACAGCAAAAAAAAAAAAAAAAAAAAAAAATTGTCAACAGCTCTCAGCAGTATTAATCTCTTCCCAAGCAACTTTATTTCCTCACCTCACTTTTCAAGATGACCTTTTCTTCTCCTCTAAACTCTCTGCCCTGAAGCAGAACTTGCCTCAAAGTCATTGGGGTGGGGTGGGGGGAATCAAATCGTCTAGATTAGAATCCCGTCATAGCTTTACTGTCAACTCCACAAATGTTCCCATTTGCAATCTTGGCCTTGTCTTTACACCCATCACCAACAATTGTCTCCAGGCACACTTTTGCTGCAGGCCTGTCACCTTCTCAGGGACTTTTCAGCTTCAGAAATCTCTTCCTGCCCTGCTGTCCACCATCTCTCCCTGCTAGGTCATTTCCATGAGGCTGCAAATATTTTTCTAAGTCTCACTTTTACCCAAGTAGGCAGACCTCACAAAGGAAGCAGGAAAAAAACTCCCCTCAGCTCATACCACCCCAAAGCTAACAAGCATTTTCTTCTTCTCATTTCCTTAACAAAATGTCTGTATCAGCTAGCTCTCGTTTCTTTTCTCTTTACATGTCAAGTATTCAAATATATTAAGATCACCAATAACCTTTGGTTGCAAAGTATATGCTCATTTTCCTGATTTATTGTAATTTTCAATGGCATCTTTGAATTACCACATGTAGTCTTACACTTTTAGAAGTCATCTGTGATAATATTTCAAATTTATATCTAGGTGTAAGTCCAGCCCCCTACCACCTTCTACTTTAATGTGTCTCTTCAATTTGTAATGGGCATCTTATAAGACAAAAACATAGCTCTTCCCCTAGGTAATTTCCAAGTCAGGAAACAGAACAACCATCTACTGAATCATTCAAGTTTAAATCGATGAATCTTTCCTTTCCCCATACTTTCTAATCCATCAACAAGTCCTGTTGGTTCTAGCTCCAAAATATATCTTAAGTCAATTCACTGCCCTCTGCTGGATCACTGCCAGTTCCCAGGGCACCAGAGCCTCTCCTAGCACTGCATTCAAAGCTTTTGAATTGGTTTTCTGTTTAACATCACCCTTAAAATACCAATTATTCATACTACATACATACACACTACAGGGGCCAATGAGATGGGTTCAGTGAGCAAAGGCATTCACCAACAAACCTGATGACCTGAGTTCCATCCCCAGGACCCACGTAATCCAAGGAGAGCACAAACTCCTATAAATCATCTTCTGATCTCCACACATATGCCGTAGTAAGCACACACACACACATGCACACATAAATAAACCTGATTTTCTTTCAAGGATTTTAAAGAGCCAGATGTGTCTAAATGTAACTCAGATTGTATTACCCCCTTGCTGGAAACCGTTTGATCTTGTCTCATTTCTGCAGAATAAGCCCAGGTTCCTAAGCATGTGTCTGCATTCTTCCATCTTATTTTGTTCCAGTTCTCTGACAGTTTTCTCCCATGCACAGTGGTCCACAGCATGACAAGCTTTGCTGTGCTTCAACTTCACACACCAAAACTTTCCTACTAATGAGAACAGGGAGTAGAAACTAGCTAGGGCAGAGACCTCAAAGTAGCAGTCCCAAAAATGTCCTTACTTGAACCCAAAAATGCCAGAAGAGAGTTTTGCTTCCTGTTTCTCTATTATCTCTTAAATGAGTCCTTTCCCTGAATACTGTACATGCCTACAAGACTAAAAGTGAGAGGAGGCCTCTGGACACATGGTTGAGCCAACCCAACTGAACAGCGCATCCCCCTACACCCTATCCATACTTCACCATATGTCTGCCATAAGTCCCGTAAAAAGTCCCCAGGCTACCTACCTACCTGGTCCATGGTTCCCTATTTCCTGGGACCTCCTATGCTTTACAGTAGATCTCTCTCTCTCTCTCTCTCTCTCTCTCTCTCTCTCTCTCTCTCTCTCTCTCTCTCTCTCCCTCCCTCCCTCCCTCCCTCCCTCCCTCCCTCTCCCTC
>CABHPR010119050.1:14234-35816 GCA_902168415.1 Peromyscus melanophrys
ACACACACACACACACACACACACACACACACACACACACACACACAAATGTACTGGCAACAGACCTTCAACAACATACATTTCCCATGTCCAGGTACAGCTCAGATCTCATTGTGTGTACCAAACTACTGACGTAACTATTCTATTTACTTTGTGAATGACAATATCCTATATGTCTCCTGATTTGAAGCAATCACAGTCAGACAACATTCTATGATTCTCTTCATTAAGATGCAGGAGTAATAACTGTCGAGAGTGACTAATAAGACAGCAACCAGCATCTTCTTCCAAATCACAAAAGTTGAAAGGCTTTCCTGAATCTTTATTCATCAAAGCTGCTAGCACTGGCATAATGAGAGACAAAATGTATTTAAACCAACAAACTAAATGCTTTAAACCAAATATCTGCATGTTTATTTAGATGCACTTTTCTCTGCATAATAAAATAAAGTGTCCTTTATACACCAGCTTCCTAGACTGTGGTGATACTGTGTCCCCCAATATATTGTGCACGCTAATAAACTTATCTGGGGTCAGAGAACAGAACAGCCACTAGATAGACATAGAGGCCAGAAAATGGTGGCACACACACCTTTAATCCTATCATTCCAGAGGCAGAGATCCATCTGGATCTCTGTGACTTCAAGGCCACACTGGAAACAGAGCCAGGCATGGTGGCACACACTTTTAATCCCAGGACTTTAGATCTCATGTCTTGCTTGGAAAAGACACATGCCTTTAATACCAGGAAGTGATGGCAGGAAGCAGAAAGATATACAAGGTGTGAGGACCAGGAACAAGAGGCTTTTTAAGCTTTTAGGCTTTTAGCAGAAGTTCAGCTGAGTTCCATTCAGATGAGAATCCAGAGGCTTCCAGTTTGAAGAAACAGAATAGGCTGAGAAGTTGGCAAGGTGAGGTTGGCTGTGGCTTGTTCTGTTTCTCTGATCTTTCAGCATTCACCCCAATAGCTGGCACTGGGTTTTTTATTTAATGAGACCTCTCTAGATTCATGTGACACTAGACCTTTCTCTAGGTCCAATGCCACACCGACCCACCCGGCAGGCAATGCTATGAGGACAGACCGTAATAGCCAATGTCCTACCAACCGTTCTGTGGCAGTGCCCTCAAAGAGAACCATAATGAACTATTCTCCCCAGACTCCCAGCTCTGTGGTTGGTGGGAACCTCAGCTGCCTGGAGAACCGGGCTCAACCCCTTGTCATGATTTCAGTTCTCCCTCATGTGGACGCTGGTGAGACAGGGCGCCAGGCTCACTGTGGCAGAAAGCGTGTGGGCTCCCCGAAGACTGACTCAAACTGAACACTGTGCTACTTAGGAGTAATTACACTTTCTGTTGGGTCTCATAAAACATGTGTTTCCATAATGCTAATGATTTTTCCATTTTGAAAGGGAAAAAAACTTTTTATATTTTGAATTATAATTAACAGATCTCAGATGGTCCCAATCAGTTCAATTCTGATAACAAATAATTTTGAAGGACTAGCAACATACGTTTACATAATAAAGTAAAATTACTAACTGATTGTGAAAGGAAACGAAGGCTGCATTTTAAAATCTTTCACTTGTTTTTTTTTATTTATTCCAGAAGAAAAGGCGTTGTCAAAAGGCTTCTGGGTTCAACAGAGTAATGATATCTTGGAATAAGAATGAGTTGCAAATCCCTCCTCACATCACTCTCGGGCTTGCCTCTCTCTGTCCTGAAGCAGCTCCTGTGTACACGGCTCTTTACGGCTTGAACCACACTTCATCTACAGCACAGTAACCCGTCCCATGAAGCTTCTACCGACTTCTCCAGATGCTGACAGGTCCCGAACTTAGCCTGTCCTCGCTCATCATTCTAATCCAGGCTTTTCTGCACCTGGTCATCAGGTAGACACCCGGAGAGCACAGTGCTGCCTCTGACACTACCACGGACCCCTGTGGAACAGATGATGGATAAACGCTTCCAGCTCTCCATCCCCATTGGATAGTTCTGACAATGAACTTGGTAAGATCCTCAGAAGACAGCAACCGTGTAGCTAAGTATTAGTTAACACATGACTAATAACACCTCCTTATTTCCTCTTTCCTCATCCCATGCCCTTTAGTGGCGCCCCAGTCCCTGCAACTACCCCCCATATAAACTTACATTCAAAACCCTTCTTAGCTTGTTTTCAAAAGAAATTCTATTGATATTCTCTTTTACTTAAGGAACTCTTGAACTGCAGAAAAAGTTAAGGTTTCAGCTGGTAATTTTAAACACATTGTATTTTTACTTACAAATGTATTTTGAATTAAAGCATACATTTCTATGAAAGTTTAAAATCTTATACTCTTAGTGGTTAACACAGAAATCAATTGGTTACTGTAGTGGACACAGAGTAAGTCCCTCAGGGGTAACAGCCTTCCTAGTGCTCTGCTGTCAACTTCTTCTACCTCTGTGAATCTAGTTGCCTAAGGGCTTCTCTCTGAAACTTCTGAAAGTCTGTTCTGCCTGAGAAAATAGAGGTCACAAGTTCTTAGAACTATCCTCTCTGGTGTCGATCTCTAGCAAAACCAATAAAGTTTTAGAATAATACTTTGAAAGATGATATTTCAGTAAATAAATGGCAGGTAGGTAAGAAGATGATAGATGATAGATGATAGATAGATAGATAGAAAGATAGATAGATAGATAGATAGATAGATAGATAGATAGATAGATAGATAGATATGCAAACACAAACAATAGCTGATGATGAAAGAAGATAAATAGATGATTAGATAGACAGATGATGATGAAGATAGATGATGATGAAGATAGACGGATAAATTGATTGATAGACAAACAATATATAGGTAATGAAGAAGGTGATGGATGGATGGATAGATAGATAAATAGATAGATAGATAGACAGATAGATAATAGATAAATTGATAGACAAACAATACATAGGTAATGAAGAAGGTGATAGATAGAAAAATAGATAGATAGACAATAGATAAATTGATAGACAAACAATACATAGGTAATGAAGTTAATAGATAGACAGACATACAGACAGATAGATAGACAGACAGATGATAAGAATACGTAAATATATAGAGAGAGATAGACCTTCCTTGCCTCCAGGGTGGTATATTCTATACTTTTCCTGATTTCCTGATGAGATTACATGTCAATAGTTATTAGTAATAACCATCTTGTTATTTTCTACTAGTTGCCTTCTCTTCTCTGTCTCACTTCTCTATACACCCTCACTGGTACTTACAGCATTCTTCAAATAAACTACTTTGTGCAGGCAGCTGTCTGCAAGCCTGTTTCTGTGGGCACCCAGAGAGAGACAGTTTTGTGGGCATACAATCTGTGAAGCACTGCTCTGGGTCATATACAACTAGAATACTGTACTGTGCAGAACTGCTTCAGCATTTTTACCTACCAGGGTTCATGCAATCTACAGGAGAAGTGAAAAGGGAAAAAAAATCACACTTTAATTTACGAGATTTTTAAGACTGAATTGGAGATCATATATTTCTTTAAACACAAGTACCTCAGGGTATATGTTGCTTAGGGATAAGTGTGTGTGTGTGTGTGTGTGTGTGTGTGTGTGTGTGTGTGTGTGTTGGGGTATTCAGGAAATTTTGTTTTATTCTTGCTTTATTTTCATGAATTAGTGGTGCATTTTATCTGCACTAATAGCAAACTTCTTGTTTCAATTTTTTTTCAAAATAATATGAGCTCTATTTTTCTCACTGCAGAGCAGACAAAGAATAGCTAAATTGATTTCTACCACTTCCTAAATCTTTTCATAAAGTCTCTTCAAATGTCAAACTGCTATCTGAGGGTGTATATTTTTAACATTCCAATAACACCATGTGCTATTTAGGATCCCAACCCTCACCCTTCACTGCAGACATAACATTTTTTTTCCTAAGGTAAAATTGAATCAAGGAATTTGCCTGAGGCAAGGAGATAGAGGAGACTCCTAGCTTGGGTAGATGTCTATCCAAAGTGAAAAAGAAGCACATGCCTTCCTCTCAGGAAGCTGCCATATGAAATTTGGTTTTAATGATCTCTTCCTTGTTTCCAGGTTGTAAACACTATTATTTGAAATATTCCCACCATCATCCAAGCTACTTCCACAAATTCCCTCAGATTCCAAGAATAAAGAACCTTTGTTCAGAGGCAGCCAAAAGAGGAGAGGAGAAATACCCAAAGTGTTGATCTTCCAAAGAATCTGGTCCAAATATAGACTTAAGATGGACTCAGATGAGAGATGGCATGGGAGAATATAAAGACAAGGCTGGCATTGCTCATGGGAGGGAAGGGACAATCACAGATGGGGACTCCTGGTAAATCTCTAATATTTACAGGGTGTTTTCTGTGCCCTAATTATCATATTAGCTTCAGATAAACCTCTATGTAGTCATTTAAATTCATTCAATAATCATAAAGAAAGCTGAAAATTACTATAACATCTGAAAAGCAAATCCCCAATTTTATTACATAAATGTGGACCTCAGAAAATGGCCCTTCAATATGCCTGAGGTTCAAGTATTCAAGACATCCTTTTTCTCTGCCATGTCTATGAGAAAAAAAAATCCACTTTTCTGCCTCCAGTCCCTCCAAAATTAAGGAAAAATATTTTTCATTCTCTATCCACATAGTAACTAATTAGAATCTATATGCTGTTATTTGAACATTTAATGAAACACTGTCATGCAGTGTTTAACAGAAGGGACACATTCGGAGAAGTGGGGCATTAGGTGATGTTGTCATTGCGTGACCATCATGTATGTACCTAACACACTAATATGGCTACAGTCTCACTAAGCAGCCATGATCACATGGGCACACCAACCTCACTGACTAAAACTCTGCTAGG
Organism: Peromyscus melanophrys; assembly: GCA_902168415.1. Classification (NCBI taxonomy): domain Eukaryota; kingdom Metazoa; phylum Chordata; class Mammalia; order Rodentia; family Cricetidae; genus Peromyscus; species Peromyscus melanophrys. The sequence goes on from CABHPR010119050.1 coordinate 19,099, forward strand.
TTATGTGCATCTGTATTATCAGGCAATATCTACTGCCTTCACTGAGGTATTTTTCAATATCTTATTTGCATATACTAATTATACACAGTAATTGGTTTCATTAGGACATTTTCATACATGAACATAATATATTTTGATCATATTCACCCTCTCACTCCTATTATTTCCCTTACTCTTATACCAGGATATTCTTAAATTGTAAAATGTTGTTCATCTATTCTAGCAACAGCCTTTGCTTTTATGGGCTTAGCCATGTAACTATTTCTGCAATATTAGGAGGATTCTGCCACTTTATTTCCCCTTAAAAAAAACAGTTCAGCTTCCTTCTTCCACCTTGACACCAGCTCAGGCATATTCTCCCTTGAATTCCTAGAACTCTGTGAGGGCATGGGTTAATCATGACTGTTAATAACTTTCCACCTAGCAGTGAAGTTCTAGCACCATGGAATTGCAACTTTGACTGTATCAGGCACAGTGCCAGGTTCCAAAGACAAAGAAATGAAGGAATCTTCTAGCTCATGATCTAGAGACAATCAAGACATGTTTTTCCAGTGCAGAGACTATCTTATGATGGTAGCATGTGTCAGATGCTGTTAGAGGAACACGACACAGCAAAGAGAAAGAGGTGGACATGGGGTATTTCTAGAGGAGGAAGAGTTGAGCTAAGTCTAAAAAGGAGTTGAAGAATAGAAAGATGGAGGAATTACTGATGTACTACCATCCCTCCTTTCTGCCAAGGCTCTTCAGGTCTTTAGGAGAAAGATGGCACAGAGGTGGAGCATCATTCAAGTAATGAATTCCAATATCCTAAGAGCTCAGAGACCCCTCATGAAAAACAGAGGTGCAGAGACAATTTTCCTGAGAAGTAAGCAAAGCAGTTTGTTAAGTTCTAGATAATGAGGTAAGTTAATAATTCCACAAAGGGTATGAAGAGGCATTATAAACATATTCAAGATGTACCTTATTGTTATCTGGAGCAATGGTTTGGGGTTTAAGTACCACTCTTGCAGAAGACCTGAGTTCATTTCTCAGGACTCATGTTGGATGGTTCACAGTAACCAAGGGATCCAAAGCTTTATTCTGGTCTCCATAGGCACTGTACTCATGTGGACATATCCTAGCACAGATACACATATATACACATAATTTAAAAACAGTAAAAGTTTAGCAGGGACCTCGACACCCCATTGTGGGGTAATTCCATTTCAATTGTTTTAATGTATGTGTGTGTATATATTTTGAAAGCTCCTACAATAGTAGGTTTCCCTGACTTTTTCAAAACAATCTTTAGTGTTAGTTATACCTCACTATATTACTTATTCTACACTCCCCTCCCATCCCTTACCCTAATTTAGTTCTTCCATTCTACCATATCATTACCTTTTAACCATTTCTTTCTTTCCTTTTTTTGGTTTTTTGAGACAGAGTTTCTCTGTGTAGCTTTGGACCCTGTCCAAACTCACTCTGTAGACTAGGCTGGCCCCTAATTCACAGAGATCTGCCTGGCTCTCCCTCATGAGTGCTAGGATTAAAGGAGTGCACCACCACCACCCGGCTCCCTTTAACCATTTCTTATCATTGTGTTCTACCCCACCTCCCTTGAAAGCCTTCCTCCCCATGGTCCCTTACTAATTTCTTCACTACTATGAATATTCCAAATAAAACACACATATTTAAAGATTCAAAGATACATCCATGTATGAAAAAAAAAACTGTCTTTCTAGGTCTGGATTCCCTATTAGATGCCACAAGCTAACAAATAAAAAGCTCAGTATTAGGAATAAACTTGAAGTTTTTGGTCAATGAGGTCCAATAGACCCCCCCAAACATGATATTTCCAATGCTCTTGGGTACCCTCCAGAACTTGATGGTAAGACCATGTTGCTGTAGATAGTGTATACTTGAGTCACAGAACATGGAGAAATCAAGGTAGGATTAAACTGGAAGCTTCATCCCTATTGGCTAGCTTCATAGCATTTGAAAATATGTGCATACAACTTGAGCAAAAAAATAATCATCAGTGTTACATAGCTGTGAACTCTGAGAACTAGAGTGATGAGTGGCCTGGCAAGTCATGCCCATTAGTGCAAAAATGGCATTAATGTCATGAGAGTAACCAACTATTTTCTGCTTAGATTTAAGTTCTACTCTACAAGATGAAACTATACCTGACATTGTTGCTAAGAACCTGTGGCTACACAGGTCATAGTCTCTAGGGGAGGACATAATATCGTTATTCTGCTAATTAGAAATAGTATTAAGCTAACTCTTAATGACTTATTATTATACCCATATAGTAGTGTATCTCTCAATCATCATCAGAGAATCTTCTTTCTGCAGTAGATGTGGATTAACACAAAAACCCACAACTGGTCAAGACAAAAAAATGATAGGGCCCATGGTAAGAAAATATTTAATCTCAGCCATTTTTAACAATGTTAATGAATATAGGGAAATATCCATTATGTGAAAAAGGGAGAAAATCCACAGCAGGAACATGTCACCCATGCCAGATGTGCTGGTGGGAAGCAGCCATGAATGGGCAAAGGACCACTTTACAGATGTTGACAAAACAAAATAAGAACTCAATAGCCTTGGCCTGGAGCATCTGAAAGTCGTCAATGATAGGAGAGTTAATTGGGTGGTTAATGGTAAAAGATGAACATAAAAATACCTATCTATTTTCAATGCCAAGTAAAATGAGCACACTAGCATTTAGGAAACAGTATATATTAGACTCTGAATTATTAGGGCGTTCCAAAACTGAAATCTGATTTAATACTCATAAAAACAAGAAATTTTCCTACAGTGTCTGTCTTTTATCAACTCTCATCTATTTGCTTCAGAAACTTGCCAGTTCTTGGGGGCTGGACAGCTGTCTCCATGGTTAAGAGCACAGACGGCTCTTGCAAAATCTGTTTCCCAGCATGCACTTCCAGTGGCTCACAACTGCCTATATCCCAGCTTCAGGAGATCCAATGCCTCTGACCTCTGCAGGCATCTGCAGTTCCAGAAACACACACACACATACACACATGCACACACACACACACACACACACACACACACACACACACACACGCACACCTGCACACACACACAACACATAATTAAAAATAAAAATCTTTTATTAAAAAAGGAAACTTGCTATTTTTTTCAAGTGTATTCCTGTTTCATTCCTGTCCTGAAATACCTGCTTAGTTTCCTGTTCTGTGGTTCATGCTAGTTTTACAGCAGTCTTATGAAGGACAGTGGTATAATGAAGTCCTGGGTTGGTGAAATAATAATCCACACATCTTCAAAGCAGACACTAAAAAGAGTTGTGGAAATATGAAGAAATGCTACTTTTATCATTCCAGTTTTGTGTCACATAAACAAAATCTTGAACTTGTTAATAATCCTTAAGCGTGGAAGTATATGGGGATTTCACTGATTGCTGAGTATTTAATTATTCATTCTAGAGCTGGATAAACAGTCCTGGGATGGGACCCTAGAAAGACAAATCTGAGCTAAAATTCTCTTTGTCACCAAACCTTCAAAGATCCTTACTGCAGACCAAAGCCCCAGTAACCTCTGGGGTATCTTGGAATCTACATCAGCTCAGAAACATTGTTCAACAGTCCTCAAGAAGAGTGATTTTTTTGTTCTTTTCCCAGATGTATAATTGCTAGGGTAAGAAACCATTCTTTTCAGAAGGCTGAAGAAGTAGCACTAGAAAGATTCCAGTTTTTATGAGTCCTTCCTCAAAGGGACACAGCCCTTTCACTATAGAGGCTCTGGCTCCATAAGCCAGACAGGACTTTCTATTTTTATCATTCCACCTAGACATTTTACAGTTGACCTGGAACTTTTCTATTTCTACAGATCAAGTATGAAGATAGCATGTTTTTCTCTCTGTTTTCATTTTCAGGGTTCTGATGAGCTAACTAGCGCCAGAGGTGTACAAGACTCAGACTCTTCTGAATGCTCTACTGATGCTGATGCCTGCCAAGAAAAATCCCCCACCTTGCCTTTCAGTGCAGTGCGGCCCCTTGGTCACTGCTCACTTAATGCTGCATTTACTGTTCATCTGATGGGCTGCATTTTCCACGGTAGGGCAAAAACACAGGAGAGTGATTGAACTGGAGAGAGTACTGAAGCTCCCTAGGTAAGTTATTTCTCAAGGCAAACAGTGTGTCTTCTGAATACTGCAGAATGGGGGAGTAGGCCTACAAGGGAAAATTCATTGTAAACTTCCAATCCCTCTATGCCTTTTAATCCCTTCCTCTACATCAGTTCTGAACCATGGGATTGAACGACCCTTTCACAGCAGTCACCGAAGACCCTCGGAAAACATAGATGCTTACATGACAATTCATAACAGCAGCAACATTACAGCTGTGAAGCAGCAACAAAAATAATTTTGTGGCTGGGGGGTCACCACAACATGAGCAACTGTATTAAAAGATCACAGCATTAGGAAGTGCTGTGGGTTGGTCTGTATGTCAAACATGTTGCTTATTGGTCAATAAATAAAGCACTGATTGGCCAGTGGTCAGGCAGGAAGAAGTATAGGCGGGACAAGGAGGAGAGAATTCTGGGAAGTAGAAGGCTGAGGAGACACTGCCAGCCGCCACCATGACAAACAGCATGTGAAGATGCTGGTAAGCCACAAGCCATGTGGCAAGGTATAGATTTATAGAAATGGATTAATTTAAGATATAAGACAATTAGCAAGAAGCCTGCCACAGCCATACAGTTTGTAAGCAATATAAGTCTCTGTGTTTACTTGATTGGGTCTGTGCGGCTGTGGGTCTGGCGGGTGACAGAGATTTGTCCTGACTGTGGGCCAGGCAGGAAAACTCTAGCTACAATTGGCGCCATAACGTGGGGCAGGAATTTCCACTTAAGACCTGAAAAAGCGTAAAAAGAAGATTCTAAAACAGAGCTAAAACAGCTTCCTAGTTGTCTCTCTCAAGTTAGCCGCAGCCTGCAGGCTTGAGCTACTGTATGGTGGGTTCCTGGCGTGCGTGTTTGACCTGCAGTATGGCGGGAATGAGGCGTCTGCAAGTGGCACATTAAGCTGTGTGGTGGATTTAGCCTTTGCTAGTACAAAAAAAAAAAAAAAAAAGAGGTTTCTGGGCTACACGCTGCTTTGATAGAAGCATAGACCCAAGAAGGCTCCCAGAGCTGGTGGTAAACGTACCACCGCCATGTTGGGAAGCTGAGGTGGGCGGAGCCAGCAGCTATAGCACAGGTTCAGTCTTAGAAATGCTGCAGTTTAAAACAATTGATTCACAATAAGACAGATTCAGATGGAACAAGACTTTAAATGCTTTAAAATGTGTGTAAAAATGTACGTAGGCTTCAAAGAGAGATAAAAAGGAATATATACAGTTATATAAAGAAATGATAGTTTTAAAAAATAAAGTCTTTAAAGAGACAGTAAAGGTAGTATAAAATATAAGCCACGTAAAGATGGATATCACACAGAGAATCTGCATTGTGTTGTCTTTGGGATTCTTAACTGCAGAGAGATATTTGATTGTAAAGGAAGCTGAGTTAAACCAATATGTATATTTTAAAGATACCCTGACTTCAAAATTTGGATGTAAGGATATATTGCTTTGGAAAGGAAGCTCTGATTTTGTTTCCACAGAAAGCCAGAGGCTATGGATTTGTTCCAGATTAAGATACATCAGGTTTGACCAGCCAAGACCCCCTGAAAGGTCTCCGATGACACCATGGCCCAGATGATCCAACATCCAGAATGGTTTGAAGGCAACTGGCTCAGACGATACACCCTCATGGACTACTCCATAATCCTAAAATTTTCTTTGTGTCCCCATAAGATACAGCGCCCCCCTCCAGCAGGAAGTAGTAAGAGAAGCTACGCCCAAATTCCCAAATTATATGTAATTTTACTATGTTAATGTTAAAATCTTCCTTTTTGAAAAAAAAAGAAAAGGGGAAGTGCTGTGGGTTGGTCTGTATGTCAAACATGTTGCTTATTGGTCAATAAATAAAGCACTGATTGGCCAGTGGTCAGGCAGGAAGAAGTATAGGCGGGACAAGGAGGAGAGAATTCTGGGAAGTAGAAGGCTGAGGAGACACTGCCAGCCGCCACCATGACAAACAGCATGTGAAGATGCTGGTAAGCCACAAGCCATGTGGCAAGGTATAGATTTATAGAAATGGATTAATTTAAGATATAAGACAATTAGCAAGAAGCCTGCCACAGCCATACAGTTTGTAAGCAATATAAGTCTCTGTGTTTACTTGATTGGGTCTGTGCGGCTGTGGGTCTGGCGGGTGACAGAGATTTGTCCTGACTGTGGGCCAGGCAGGAAAACTCTAGCTACAAGGAAGGTTGAGAACCACTGCTCTACCTCAAACCCATGCCGTCAGGCCTTTCTAGTCCATTCACGGTGTTGACTCATGTTTCCATCAACCAACCAAACTGTGAGACCTCTTCTCTACTTGCCGCATCTCTCATCACTGTGACAACTACCTAACAAAGGTGACTTAAGGAAAGAGGGCTTGATATTGGTTCACAGGTGGGTAAGGGATACAGTGTGTCATTGCTAGGAAGACATGTCAGCACAAGGGTGAGGCCGTGAGCTACACTGTGTCTGCAGTCAGAGAGCAGAGAGTGGACACGAAGTGAAACACGATTATAGACCCCAAGGCATGTCTCCAGTTACCTGCTTGCTCCAGTGAGCTTCCACTTCCTAAAGGTTCTGCAATACAACCTTCCAAAGCAATGCCACCAGCTGGAGACCAGACCTTCAAAGATATAAACCTGAAGGGGACATTGCACACTCAAACGATATTTTCCTAATTCTAATGCAGAATCTTTGTTCAGCGAACTCCTAGCAACACACTAAGCCTTTTCCAACTTTGTTTCTTCATCCATTGTTCCAAACCTCTCATTTCCATTCCCACACATTCCCCCAATTTCTGTTACATAAATTAGAAAATGTATGCAATTCTTTTGCAGTGTGATACACTTCAGTCATGTGTCATAGTTTGTACTTCATCTTGGGAGCTGGCTGGGAATTGAGTCCTTTGTTAGGTCTACATGCAAATAGGGTGAGTCTTCAGGAAAATCAGCATAGATTTATACAGCAATTGCATCAGCTAGGGTCTATGTAACTTCTTCAGACAAAGCAGGATAAATCCTCTGGCTCAGCTGGAGAGATCATCTTGTTACAGAGAATGTGGCCACTATCACTGTGGAAAGACAGGTCAATACTGATATGTCATGGTCTCTGAAAGTGTGGAGACCTCTTCTATAAGAATTTAGAAAGTTATTCTTGCTGAGGGTGAGTCCACTTTTACTGGTAGTGAAGTCTCTTTCACTGGGAATAAGAAGACTCCAACTGCAAAGAAGACTGAGAATTTAGGAGGTCAATGGTCCCATCTTCATTGGAGTCTTTCCCAGTTAATGTTCTCAGTTTGCCAGCAGACATGTGCAAGGCTAAAGATACAACTTGTGCCATAATCCCACTGACAGCAAACTGAGGTTCTGTGTTTAATTTTCATCGGTTTCAGCCATTTATCTGCAACAGACAAGACTTCCCTTCTGGGAACACTTACAAGCTCTGGGGTCATTCATGTGTCATTTATGTGTCACTTCAGATTGGAGTTTCAGTCTTTTAATTAGTCCTTTTGTTTCATCATTTTCCCCATGTATTAGAAACAATAAACCACACATTATATTTTTTTTTAGTTTTCCAAAAAAAAAAATTGAAAGTGTGTATACCAAATCACTTAGTTCCTAGCTTCTCATAGGTGGCTCATTAGGGGTAAATAATGCAGATGCTTTGAGTTTACTGCAGACAGTTCATGCCAAGAATTATCTTCAGAACTGGAAATATATCAGCATATTAGAAGCTAATTTCAGAAGCTCTGGGGTTGACTCAAAAACTTATTAAAATTCTGTTCCCTTAGAACCAGTCTCAGTACCAAAAATCCATGTTAATCAAGGTTCTCCAAAGAAAAGGATCCAACGGGATATCTACAGATATGGAAGACTTATTGCTGGAATTGGCTAACACTATCTGCCATCTGCATGCTGGAGAACCAAAATACAGTGGGGTAATTAATTCCCAGACCAAGTCTAAACAGTAAAGAACCGGCACTGCTGGCGGCTAAGGACAGGAGAAGATGCCTGTCTTAGTTGGGGAGGGGGGGATGTTTTCCCTTCCTCCAGCTTCTTGATCTACTCCCACCTCTGAGAGATTGGAAACACCCACTTCTGTTGATAAGTGCAATCTTCCTTCATCAGTCCCCTATGGTCCAAATGCTAGCTCTTCAAGAAATGTCTTCAGGAGGGCTAGGGAGACAGCTCATCAGACAAAATATTGGCTATGCAAGCATGAGTACTGTAGGTCACATCCCCAAAATCTACATAAAATCCAGGTGGCCACAGTGACCTCTATGTAATCCCAGAGTGAGAGGCACAGACAGGGAATCTCTGGAACAAACAGGCTAGCCAGAGTAACTGAAATGGCAAGCTCTATGTTCATTGAGAGTCCCAAACTCAATATACAAGGTGGACAGGGATCAAAGAAGAAACCCAACATCAACCATAGACCTCCACAGACACACACACACACACACACAGACACACACACACACACACACACACACACACAGTGTGTGTGTGTGTGTATCTATTCACATGCATGACATCACATATTCATGCATGCTATACACAAATACATACCCCACAAAGAGATAAAATATCTTCAGAGGCAAAGTAATGTTTAACCATTTACCACCACATCTCTTATGCAAGCCAGATAAAATTATTACCATAAAATGATCCTGTGACCTTGAAAAGTGCTAACAAGCATACGTTTAGAACTTACAATGGTTTTAAGCCTTGCATCCACATGTACTTATTGTATGACCATGTATAAGGACTAGACCTCTGTAGACTTTTCTTCTTATTAAAAATGGAGTTAATATTAGCTACTTCAGTGGATTTCTGTAAGTCACAGTTAGTCCTTGGCATGTAGAAAATGCTTAGTAAGTGAAAACTTTTATTATTACATCTTTAAAGTACAAGATGAGGCTGTAATGGATAAGAAATGAATAGCATTATAAAATCTTTGGGAAAAAAAAAGAAATTAGACCAAGTTGGATAAGTCCTTGGCAAACTTTGTGTGAGAAACACAACAGGCTCAGCTGCCAGGTGCAGTGGGCTAAGAGGAGAGACAATAGAGAAGGAAATCACGGAAGTCTTCCTCCTGTTGCATGGCAGCTCGAAGGCCTCTGCGTTTATGAGCTTGCGTGGCAATAACCTTAACCATAGGACAATGGTGACAATTATGTGAGAGTACCTCAGACAGAAATCATTTTACAGTCACCGAAGAACCTGGGTCACTCTGGAAAGTATTCTTTTCTTCTAATCGCACATTCTACCTTGGATTGCTTCTCTATATGAGCAGATGTATCTCTGCTCCCCTCTCCTTGAGAGAATTCGGAGCACCAGCAGATTCTATTGATGTCTTCCCCAGAGTGGGTGCCAAGTAGAGAAAGTCAAAATTGAGTTAAACAAGCAGTTTCTACAAGGGAAGCACATACAGGTACCTAGACAAGTGAACAGCATAGGGCTGCCAGGTAGGGTACAAGAACATTTCAGCAGTGCCCCTTGAACTACCTTAATGTCATCTCCTGCTCTCCACCATGACTCATCCTCAGGGACTCATAAAATCTTAATAGCAAGGACACTACTGCCCTGGGTGAATCTATGCAAAAAATTGACTCTGTTATTAAAAGTCCCACTGATCTCTGCCTTTGTGACCTCCCAATGCCCTTAGTAGCATGCTACATTTGTCACTTTTGATTAGGTTTGAACCTAGATGGCCTCTCCATGACATACAATTAAACTTTATTAGTTTGGATAATACTAATTCAGAATTATCCCTAATTCAGGTATATAGTTGATACAGAGAAAAGAATTCATAACTAATTCAAATGCTGACCTTAGTCACAATGGTGTTTTTTTAGAAATTAGCTAGAAGATAAGAAACTTCAAGTTGCCAATCTCCTTTAACCTCTAATAAGCAGTATAGATGGGTTTCAAACAGTGAGATCATTAAAACTATTCAGTAAGACTTTTTTAAGTGCAGATTCCTTCATTCACTACTGAATAAAGAATCCAAATTTCAGATGTATAAGTATAAATATCTCCCATATAACAAATCATGTGACTAGCCAACATAGGGGATCATAGTACTAAATTATTTTCAAATATTCTATATTGGTCATTGTAGCCTGTTATGTTGTGGTAACAGATGACCTCAAATTCATAGTAATTTATATCAAGAAGAAGGTGATTTTTCCATTCATGTTGGTACTTATTGTAGTTTAGCTGAGGTTTTGTTGCGTTTTTACATATTTATGCTAGAATCCAGTCTCATAGAGTAGCCTCGTCTACAGCTTTGCCTGCTGGGTGGCAGAGAGAAGGTGACAGAGAAAAACAGCACCTGTCAAACTGCCATCTTGAATGGAACAATGAGACAATATGAATAATTATCAGCAGCGATGCAGTCTACCAATGAGCTCTCTAAGATCAGAGATGGAAAACAAAATCAATGGCTCCAATATTAAAATGTTATTACTATAAATTTTTAATTAGGCATCTAGAGGTGTAGTTGCTATACAAAAATTGGATTTGATCATCTGCCTATCACTGTGAGACTGTCAACTGAATCAAGTCATTAACATATCCATCATCACCAAAAATTTCCTTGTACCACCCTTGTGAATGTCAACGTGTTTTATCTTGTTCCGTTTTATGTCAGGGACACAGCATGGTGTTCATCCTCCGGAAGTTCTAAGTGCACAATCCAGTTTTGTCAGTCATACTTTCTATGTCACAGAGTGGATTTTGATAACATATTCATCACACACGAATGAAGTTTATGATTTGTTAGTATAGAGCCTTCATTTGCACTCCCTAAATGCAGACCCATACATCAGGACTTAGAGGAAGATAGATGATTTAGAAGGCAAACCTGGGAAGATACATAAAGAAGTTATAAAGGGAAGGTGGAAGAGCCAATAAGAAGCAGGAGGGACCAAGCTTGAAAAGATCCTTGACAACCAAACCTCAAGACCCTCCCACTAGAAGAATGGAGAACAAGACTTGTCTATCCCGGCCTCACTGTTCATTGAGGGTTCCTCCTGGGAGCTTAGCTATTTTAAACTTTTTGACGTAGTCTTTACAGGCAACCAAGCTCTAAGAACACTGGGGAAAAGCTTGAGGCAGTGAAAGGAGAAGATGCAGGTACTCAGGGTGGGGACCAACCAGTGGGGCAGAGTCTGTTGCAGGCATAGGAAAAAAAAATAGACTGCTGGCAGGACATGCTAGGAGCATCAGGAGTCTCTGTGATACCTAGGTCCAAGCTGACCTCCATGTGTATTTTGATACTTAATCATAAAGAATTTAGTATCTCTAAGTTTACCTGACCACATTCTCTCTGAATTGCCTGGTGCCACTGAGTGATGAGATTCTTTACCTGAGCCTCTCCTCAAGAACCAACTAATATGAGTGGCTACCTGAATCATGTGTTGAGAAATATTCAGCATCAGGTTTGATGGAAAATAGACAATTATGTATATGATCCGAGATAAGAGTATATAACTAGTTTTCAATATATCTGCATCCTTTAGTTTAAATGGTGGGGGAAAAAACCAGTACTCAATAGACATTGGTGAGAAGCACTAAACTATTCATATAGAGTGCTCAGGAAAAGAAGATTATATAATGTTTATTAATTGATTCTACACATTTAAGCAACATACAAAATTGGGCAAATGTAAGTAAGCACATAGCTCATGGACCAAAAGTCCCAAACTCAGGGAAAAAAAGAGATGCTGGGGTGGATGTGTAGCTTAGTAGCAGGCCATTTGCCTGGTCTCATCCCCAGCACTGAAAAGGAAGGAAGAAAAAAAGCATGGTAGGAAACACCTTAATCCCTGCACTTAGGAGGTGGAGGTGGGGGAAGAGGATTGCTGCAAGTTTCTGGCCAGCCTGGACTATATACTGAGGCTCTGTGACAAGTAAAGAGAATCAGGGAAGGAGAAAGAAAGAGGAGGAGAAACTAGGTATCTCAGAGATCCTTGAGGATTGAGTCAGGACCACATTATTTCTCTGTAGGAAATAAATCCAAATAGGTTCACAGACAGAAGATTCTATCTTAGAAAGCACAGGAATCTAAGAAGAAATGCGCAGAGGCTGGTTAGTTTTCTATGTTCTTTCTTATTCTCAAAACAACTTACGCTGCTATCACTTTTAAGAATCACAAGCAGTCCTTTAGGAGAGCACACACCCTCCCTTCCTGCTCCTCCACTAAGCAGTGAAGAGTCTTACATGAACAGGGAGCCCAGGCTGGCTTGGCCGTAGGTTTGGTTACTAGGTGACTTTCTGGCCTCCCTCGCTAAGATTTCTCACCTCCAGTTTCGGCATCAACTTCATTAACCGTAGTTTGACTTGAGCTGACATATAGATTATGAGTCTAGTTGTAGAAGATTTAGAAATGGCGATGCCTTGTTCCTTGGCCTGAGCCCTGCTGGGCCCACTTTCTGCTTATGGCCCTACCTGATACCAGCCTTTCTTCTTCCTGTCTAAACTTTTGCTGACATTCTCTGACCCTTAGTCAGCTTGTCACAAAAATTAGACCAAATAGCCAAGCCCTCGGGGAAAGACAAATGGAAGTACCCTGCCCTTTTCACCGAGAAAGGCATCTTTTACTTCTTGGTTCAAAATCAGCAGCCGAGTGCAACTAAGAACATTTTCTTTTTTCCGCAGGAAATGAAAACCTTAAAAATTTGTAGCCCCTGAGTGCTTTGCTAGATGGTAAGGTTTACGATCCAGCCACCATTTAGCCAAAAGCAACTTTTCAAAAGGCTTGGGTTATTTGATAGTGTGATTAGAAATTTATTTCAACCCTCACCAGTGACATTAGATTATGTAAACTTCCTGGACTGCGATGGGAGGATTGCACATAAATATGAAAATGCTGCCGATTAGAGAGTAGCCCAGGGCCTGAGCTCCGGAGTCAGACCTTCCCTGCTGTGTAGCCCTGACCAAGCTGATCCTCCTTTGGCACATCAGTGTCTTCTTTCGTTAAATTAGCTCTACAGCATGGCCATGAAATCACATACATAAATTAGATATGCAGGTATAGGATTTGGCTAGATTTCCTTCACTAGCAAAGAAGAGAAATGCTCTTGTTTTCCCTTTTAGCTGTTTTTTTAAAAATTTATTCTTCTATCATATATTGCATCCCAACCTCAGTTTCCCCTCTCTCCTCCCAGTTCCTCCCCCTCCCATATCTTCTATCCCCCAAATCTACTCCTTCCTCCTCCTTTCGTTTCAGAAAAGGGCAAGCCTCCCAGGGATATCAACCAAAAATGGCAAGTTAAGTTATAATAAAACGAGGCACATCTCTTCGTATTAAGGCTGGACAAGGCAACTCAGTAGGAAGAAAGGGGTCCCAAAGCAAGCAAAAGAGTTAGAGTCAGCCCCCATTTCCATATTCCACAGGAACAGAACACCAAGCTACACAACCATAACATATATGTAGAGGACAGCAAGTCAGTCTCATGCAGACTCTCTGATTGTCAGCTGAGTCTCTGTGAGCCTCTATGAGCCAGGTTAGTTGAGTCTGTGGGCCATTTTCTTGTGGTATCTTGATGCCTCTGGCTCCTACAATCCTTCCTCACCTCTTCTGACAGATTCCATGAGCTCCAACTAATGTTTGGCTGTGGGTCTCTGCATCTGCTCCCATCAGTTGTTGGACGAAGCCTCTATACTCATAGACCAGAGCCTACCATAATCATCATCGTAGAAATGCTCTTATTTATAAAGATTGACGAGCTTAGAAAGGATGCTAGCCATTCAATGACTAGACATTTTTTAACTCAGTTGCTGTTAACTTTAAGACACAAGCCCTAACTTCTTTGGTATTTCTCCTATTAAGAGATAGGGTCTAGCAGCTGAGGGTATAGGCAGTTGCAAATGCTTGCTTTGTCAACATGAGGACCTGAGTTCAATTCCCAGCACCTACATAAGAAGCCAGTATGATAGCCTGCATCTGGAATCCCAGCACCTGGGAGGCAGAGACAGGCAGATGTCTAGAGCTCACTAGTTGACCAGCCTAGCCTCATCAGTAAGCCCCAGGTCTAGTGAGAGAGCCTGTGTCAAAAGTCAAGGTAGATAGCTCCTAAGGAACAACATCCAAGGTTGACCTCTAGCTTTCATATACACACACTTACATATGTGCATACACTGGCCCACACACACATGAATTGCCACCCAACACATACACACACACATACACACACACACACACACACACACAGAGAGAGAGAGAGAGAGAGAGAGAGAGAGAGAGAGAGAGAGAGAGAGAGAGAGAGAGAGAGAGTGTGTCAGGGCCTGTTACAACCCTGGATTATGAGATTTATGCAAACTGGAAATGATGCTTTCCACTCCTGAGACTGGGTCATAGAAGATGATGCAGCCTCCGCCCCCTTGGAGACTCTAACCCTCAGAACCCACTCAGGCTACCAGCCACATGGCAAGAAAGCTGTCTCGTTAACTGTGGCAGCTGAGCCCAGGCTTCCAGCTTGTACAGCCATGAAAAGAGATGAGGAAATCACCTCAAGATTCTAGGTCATAACTGCTGTAGAAGTTTCCAGGAAAGACTGCAGACAGTGTGGGTCAGAGAAAAGCCTCTGCGTTCTGCCTTATCCAAATCCCCACTCTTAGGCTCTGTAAGCATAATAAGATGGCGAATGACTTTGCTGCTGATTCAAGGTGATTTGTGATACAGCAATACCTAACTGGAACAGTAGCTGAGCAAAATGATGGAAAGAGTCCAAAAGGACGCTGGAGGCAGTCTTATTCAAACTAAGGCTTAGACTTAAGAGCAGATAATGCCGTAACACTGAGGTTCAGCTGTTCATGTGGCATACAGTTGCCCTGCCCAACCTTGAAAATTTCCTCCCTTCAATGAAAACTATGTATCAAAGTCAAGTCACTAAAAATTGTCTCAATCTTCTTTTTAACAAATAAATACACTTAAATAAACTCCAATAACGTGATATTAGAGTGATATTTCTTTAATTGAAAAAGGATTTGGTCATGTCTGTACTGTTTACCGCTCTGTGGAATGAATAGACCTCATACTCTTGGATAGCAAGAATCACCGGAGATGTCTGTAAAAGTTTAATCTCGAGACTTTCCATGGAGGTTCTGGTTCAATAGATGTGCACTTTGACACATATATCAGCAAATTGAGATACTGATAAGACAGCACAAATATCTTCCAGTCTCCTGAAGGAAGGGAAAAGTATACAGGAGTCTCTGCCTGCCACTGCTTCTGCCCTGCAGCAACTTAAGGTGAATTAAGAAAAAGGGCATTTGTGTGAAACTATATAAAGACAGCATTTAGGCTTCAAGTTATATTTCAGGTTCTAATCCGCAAGTATTTTTCTTGCTTAATTTGAATTGTCAGCTAAGAGAAATACTAGACCCAAGAGCCTAAGGTTTTCTAACTGGCAGGAGAACTCAGGCAATTTACTTAGTGGTGGATCTGATTAACACAGTGCTTTTACAATTTATATGAGCAATATATTCTGCAGATTAAGTGAAGAATTTACTGCTGTAAAGCTTAATGTTACTTCAGGATGACGAAGGGAAGCTCTGTATTTCACGGTGCACAACCAGTCCAGGAAGAGCTCTGGACAGGATACACCAGGCAGACGCTCAGTTATAGGGAAGAAAGCATAGGATGGAATTCTAATAAGGCCTTTCCTCCACCTTTCTCCACTCTGTTTTCCTCGCACTTTGGGTTTTACAAAAGTATAAATATTTTTAAAGCTCCTTCTTTAAACGCCCCCCCCCCAAATATATTTTAGGTTAGACCTGGAGGAGTGAACAAGTCTATCCCCTCTCTTTCTTTTATGTCATTGTGACCAATAAAAGAAAAGAAAGAAATCTAAAATATATAATTTTACATAGACAAAGAGAACAGGGTATGAAGTGACAATAATTAAAAGAGTTCAATAAAAATTTTCGAATCTACAAATGGTGTAGATAAGGAAGGGTTGAAGAGATCCCTTAGCTGTTAAGTATGCTTGCCGCTTTTATAGAGACCCAGAATCAGTTCTCAGCACCCATGTCGGGTGGCTCACAAGGGCCTCTAACTCCAGCATTGGGAGATCCAGTGCCTTCTTCTAGCCTCTGTGGATGGACAGACAGAAACACACACAGACACACAGACACACACACACACACACACACACACACACACACACACACACACGGACTGAAATTTGAACTTAGATGTTGAGGCTCGTGATTCGCACCCCTGAGTCCTGAACTCAGGTGCTTAGATGTATCCAGTACCTTCAGTGATAGGATGCAAGGTTGCACTAATCAGGAAGCTTAATTAAATGTTTTCACAGGGACAATTCAAACTCAGATTCCTCTAAAAGCCAAGAGACCAGACTAATCCCTTTCCCTGAGCCTCACAGAGAACAGATTTTCTTTGGAAAGTATACTGTCCCCTAGAGAATGAGAGTGATACAATACCAGGAGTAGTCTGTGGAGAGTGATGGCAGTCCTTAATAACTAAGCCCAGGTTCCTTGCCCTGATTCTGCCCCTAGCCATAGATAGATAGATAGATAGATAGATAGATAGATAGATAGATAGATA
>CABHPR010119051.1:3309-15507 GCA_902168415.1 Peromyscus melanophrys
ATACATACATACACACATTCATACATACATACATACATACATACATACATACATACATACATACATTCCAATGGGTTGTTAAGGTGGCTTAACTATCCTAAAAATCCAATGAGAGAGATCAATGTTACATATTTATTTTCCCTCTTATTTCTCTCTCCCTTGAGATCCCAAATAGTCTTATTATTCAGAGAAATGCTAAGGAAAACAGATGCAAAAGAACTCAGAGACTAATTGACAAACCATCACCGAATAACTAAATTGATATTTGCATCACACCACATGGGTCTCATCGGGAACATATCTATGTTAGGATCCCGTGGATGAACACAACAGCGGCGTGATTCATTTTACCATTCAGTTACAGAGAAGTGGAAGGAGGCGAACAGATGGGGCATGAAGTGAAATCTTCCAAATACTCCAGAAGACCACACAGAGCATGCCCTTTGCTAATGCTGCTCTAGCTGTTTCCATCCTGGTGATTTACCCTGGAGTAAACCTGCCCTCTGAATTTCTAGAAAGAGGATCTTTGGTGTTATTTGTGTTGAAAAGAAAATAAGACTAGCAACGTGACTCTGAAGCAAAGCTTCAGATTTGAACAAAGCAACAGTTCTGGTTGTAATGGCTAAAAGGCAGCACATGGTTCATGAATTGTAAATTATAATACATGTCCATTATAAAACATAGTCATTGGTTTTATATATATAGAGAGAGATAGATAGATGGATAGAGAGAGATATCGATATATTAACCAATCTGTAATGTTAAGCTTAATGTGAAAAGATAAGAATAAACCTAACAAAAATAATGGTTGTCCTAGTTGGCTCCTGTGTCTGTGATAAAACTTGGGAAGGAGAGGGTGTATTGTCTTATGGGTTATGGTCCATTATAGAGGGAAGCCAGGGGAAAAGCTCTGGGCAGGAACCTGGAGGTTGGGACTGAGGAGAGTTCATGGAGAAATGCTGCTTACTCCCTTGCTTTTACTGAGCCTGCTTCCTTATACAACCCAGGACCACCTGTCCAGGGGTAGTGCTACCCACAGTGGGCTGGGCCCTCCCACATCACTCATCAATCAAGATACTGCAATTTAGAGTTTGGTTCCCACTGGGCCACAACCTCCTATAACTCCAGCTACTGGGGATCTGATACCTTCTTCCAGCCTTTGTGAGTACCCACACACACCAATCACACACACATGCACACACATACAAACACCTGCAAAACACAAACACACACACACACACACACACACACACACACACACACACACACTCATATACACACAATAAAATCAAATAAATTTAAAAAAAAGAAATGTGTTTAGGTTGAAACTTGGGAGAAGATGCAGATGAAATCTTTTGTATTTTTATTCTTTAAATGATCTAATGATAACCCTTGTTCAAACAATTATAGTAACAATGTGTATAATTAAAATGAGTGACAGTAATGACACAGGGAAGGGTAGATGACAGTCTACACTTGAGGAAGAGCTTTTTGCTCGGAAGCTGACCTAGGTGTGCTGTATATTACAAGCTCTAAGAGAAGCACTCCTTTTTAAAAAGTGTAGTCCATGTGCTAAGAGAGACTCAAAATTTTTTAATATAACTTTATCTTATGTGCATTGGTGTGAAGGTGTCAGGTCTCCTAGAACTGGAGTTACAGACAGTTTTGAGCTGCCATGTGGGTGCTGGGAATTGAACCTGGGTCTTCTGGAAAAGCAGCCAGGACTCTTAACCACTGAGCCATCTCTCCAACCCTGAGACTCAAAATTAGAATAGTGCAAGATGCTTAATTGAATCAAAGACTCTATGAAAAGGGGGAAGGAAGAATGTGTTGCACAAATCCTAAAAGGTCTTTTAATAAAATCCCGGAGCCAGATATTGGGGTAAATGCAGAAAGACCAGAGAGACAAAGGAACAAGCCACAGCCACATCTCACCTCACCAACTCTATGAATCCCCTGACTGAGTGCCTCTGAGTCTTCAGCCGAAAGGGGGCTCGAGTTCCTGTCTCCTCACACCTTATGTGCCTTTCTCCACCCAGCCATTTCACTTCCTATCTCAACCTTCCCAGGGATTAATGGCGTGTATGCTTCCCAAATACTGAGATTAAAGGTGTGTGCCACCACTGCCTGGCTCTGTTTCTCTCTTAGACTGGATCAATCTCATGTAGCCCAGTGTGGCCTTGAACTCACAGAGATCCAGACTGATCTCTGCCTCCCGAGTGCAAGGATTAAAGGTGTGTGCCACCACTGCCTGACCTCTATGTTTAACTCTGTGGCTGGCTCTGTCCTCTGATCTTCAGGCAAGTTTTATTAGAGTACACCAAAATATCACCACAAGAATGTATAGAAGAAAGAAATGCATAGACTGTACATGGATCTGCAGGAGTGAATGAGTGTGGATTTGAGTGGGTGAGGCATGGAGGGAGGTTCATCACTGGTAGCAGAAGCTGTGCCCTTGTGTGAGTCATGAATAATGTAGCTTGGACCGGTCTTGAATTAGCAGAAATCCCCCTACCTCAGATTCCCAAGTACTAGCATTACAGGTTTTAGCCATTTTGCCCTACTTAGATAATGTGGTATCCTATTGCTGCAAAGGCTGTAGACCCGAGGGTGCTGTCAATCACGTTCTTGAAAATGTAAAATGGTGCAGACACATTAGAGGACACTTGGGCAATTTCTTATAAGACTAAATGTATAGTCTTACCATAATCCAGCAACTGTACTCTTGAATATTTACCCAAGCATTCTGATGACGTCTCTACATAATTCTTGTATGTGAATTTCCTTTACTGAACCCTATCCATCCCCAAATGGGATCAATTACGATATTCTTCAGATAAGTGCTGGTTTAAAGGCCTGTGTGTCCATAGACTGGATTATTCAGCAATGAGAAGATGGAAGCTGTCAAGCCACACAGTGACATGGATGAATCCTAGTGTTGCTACAGAATGAAGGAGTTAGTCTGATAAAGACACACATGGCTATTTCTAAGTCTGATTCTGCGGTTACTGATGGTGGAGGGAAGCAGGTACCACTTTATCTTAACTTCGTTGTCCTTACGTGTGCTGGGAGCATTTCAGTCTCACTCACCCCACTCAGTTCACCTTGGTGCTAAAACAGCAGCCATGTGGATTAAATCAAAACACGACCATGTCCTCTCTGTGTTTATGATGCTTTTCTTTATTTTTATAATTTTAATTGGCATTTACTCGGTGTACATGGAACGGACTCTCACAACATCTTCCTGCAAGCACATGATGATGTACTTTGAGCACCTTGTGGTTTCTCTTACAAGGTCCTCATGGGCGGTTCTCCAGCCCTGTGGCCCACAGTTTCTCTCACCTACACTCTTAGATTTGTGAGCCCAGCTCCCTTCACAATGGACCTTTAGATCCAGTTTTTATGGAGTTGTGAAGACAGTTTTGGGATCGTGTGAGGCTCACAGGAGACTCCCTGTCGCCTACAGTTATACCTAATCACTAGCCACAGCCAGTTAAAACCGCTCAGTGTCACATAGACAAGAAGCAAGACCAGAGTGGGCCAAAGGACTTCTTTGGACAGAGCCCATGAGGTCCATGGGTCTTTCTGTGACTGGTGTCCCCATGAGCATTGTGCCAGAGTCTCCTCAGCTTCCTTGGGACACTTAGTCATTTGGAATCTCTTTAATGCCTGTAGTAAAATCTGAATATTTCCAGCTGTCAATTTCTACTGCTCTGTAGCTATAGACACAAGGAGAAAAAGAAATAGACATCAATACCACATGTATTTCCTCTTCTAGCAAAAAAGTAAAAATTAAAAACTCAGTTTTTATTCAAATACTTTGATAACATAAAAAATTACTTAATTCCTTGTAGATGATTTTGGTGAAACCCGTTGCCTTGGAATGAAATGTTGTTTTTAATAAACATACAACAAACTAGAAAAATTATAAATACAAACCCCATATTGGAAAGTTGTCATTATTTATTTCTTAATTGTCATTCTTATAATCAAAGCAAATAATAATTTTTGATTTGTATGAAGCTAGTTGGAAAGTTTGGACCAAGAATGTGTAGATTTTGATTGAAATTTGATATAATTAACCTTTAGATTCAAAGGCAAAACCTAGTGACCTCACCTCAATATTCCCAACTGATCTCCACTTATTTGTTCTTTCCATTTCATTTGAACAGTAATATAGCACCAGGCAAAACTACATATTAATTTTGCTCTTGAGAAACTAATTGCTTTCATTTTGTAATCTTCATAAGCATCCCCAAATTTCTTATCAAATATGTAGGGAATTTTTTAGTCATGCTTCCAGTCTTTCCTACTCTCATTTGTCATCCTAAGACACAGTTACCATCATCAAATTAATCCTCACCTCAACACTTCCGCAGCAGTGTGAGTCATTATTCATGATTTGAATGTACTGAAGTGAGACTCCACAGCTAGGGTTTCATAAACAAAATGTTTTCTGACAGCTCTTGGAAATTGTATTAAGAAGAGCCTTTCACAGAAAACTCACATTTCCCTGATAACTCTTTTCCTTCAGGGTGATATTCTTCTCAGAATGTAGGACAAGTCCACATTTTCAGGCTTAAACAAACAGTCATTTCAAAGCTATTCTTCAACCCCATCTGGATCTAATTTACCTCACATTTTCACTCCTAGCTTATAAAGCATGCATCTTTATGCTGCATTCATTTTACACATCCATTAAGTTGCTGCATCTCGATTTTTTATGAGGCTTGAGGATTTTTGTGTCAATTTGTTTTGAGCTTCACAGGAAAGACAGTGAGGGGCCAAAATAATAAGGGGTGGGAGATGGGGCCACTTAGGAGAGTGGGCTTATTTAGACGGGATTATTTAAATATCTATCCTGATCTGGATTCACTCACTCTCTCAGTGCAGTTAGATTTGAGATTAGTTAGAGAACACAGGAAGCAGAGGGCTACCATAGTTAGGAAAAGACAGCGTTATGGACAGTCTCCGCTCTCTTAAACCACCTACCACAGCTCAGCAGAGCGGCACAATGACAAGGATCACTCCTCCTCCAGCTGCAGGGCTGGCTGCCAGCTATGGGACAAGTCTGACAGTAACTATGACAGGACCAACAGCCAATAAATACATGTTGACTATGTGACAGATGGGTGGGGGAATGGAAGAATAAGAGATGATGCATGAGTAAGTGTGTGTATGAAATGATGCATAGACGGTAACTCTATTTAATATTTTCAATAACACCACGTGCCCATCAACTTCAAGTTTTGATGTCTCTATTTAAAAGACTCATTGATCTTCCAGAATGTCATTCTTTATGAAACCTTTGTACTCATTCCTCTCCCATACTCTCAACTCCTAATCAGTGAACATTTCTGGACTAGATCAAGTCCAGTCATCTTCATGCCCAGGAACTTGTGTGTATGCCCATGAACTCCAGGGTAAACTGAAGCTCCTCGATATGACATATGAGTTTCTTCATATCCTGGGCTTAGAGAACTTCACAGCCCACCCCCAATACACATGCACAGCTCCACCCACACAGCACTTTACCTATCCCTGAACATGTGATTCCTAGCTGAGCTTGGCTCTTCTTCGTCTCCATCATTAGACATGACAAGTGTCTACTTGACTTTCTTTCTAGAAGTCAGCAAGCTTCAAGTCATCCAAGCCTCAGCTCACAATTTAGCTCTAATATGATGTCATCTTGCCTGTGGAATTTTCTGTCTTGCTTTCTTTTGGTACTTTGCAGGATATTCAATGTGTATTGATTAAATGTGAAAACTGCATATGGGAAGAAGAAAAGTTTAATAAAAAGGTGTGTGAATATGTGTGCTCACGTGCAGATGAGGGGAGTATGAATACACATCTGTGTGCTCATGTGTGTTGAGTCTATATAGAGGTCAATGTATGGCATTCCTCAGATGTCTTCCTCAATTGCTAATTTTTATTCTAATTTTTATATGTATGGGTATTTTACCTGCATGCATGTCTGGACATTGGATCCCCTGGAACTGTAGTTACAGATGGTTGTGAGCTGCCATCTGGGTGCTGGTAATGAAACTTGGTTCCTCTGGAAGAGCAGCTAGTGCTCTTAGCCACTGAGCCATCTCTCCAGATTCCCCCCAACACACACACACACAGCGAGAGAGAGAGAGAGAGAGAGAGAGAGAGAGAGAGAGAGAGAGAGAGAGAGAGAGAGAGAGAGAGAGAGAGGGAGAGAGAGAGAGAGAAAGTCTATCACTGAGCCTGGAGCTCACTGATTAAGCTGGGCTGGTTGCCACCCAGCTCCAGAGATCCACCCATCTCTGCCTTCCTAGTGATAAGTGTTATGGACACCACATGCCACCATGCCAGCTTTTTGTATAAGTGCTAGGGATCTGAATTCAGGTCTTCATCCTCATATAGCAAGCACTTTACAAAGCTGTCTTTCCAAACCTAAAGAACTTTTTTTTTGGGGGGGGTTTTTTTGAGATGGGTTTCTCTGTGTAGTTTTGGTGCCTGTCCTGGATCTCGCGCTGTAGACCAGGCTGTCCTCAAACTCACAGAGATCCGCCTGGCTCTACCTCCCACGTGCTGTGATTAAAGGCATGTGCCACCACTGCCCCACTCACCTAAAGAACTTTTAAAGGGCTGAAATTAATTATCAGTACACACATCTGAAATTCAATTTTCATGCCTGTATCTTGTCGATGAGCCTTTCTCCTTAAGTCCTGACATTTCAAATCATGCAATTGTTACCGTTCTACCCCCAGCCCAGCAAATGTTTCCTTCCAGAACAGTTCATCAGTTCAGAAATTATTTTTTGTTTTCCTTTGACAAAAGTCTATGAGATTTCAAACTGGCATAGCACTGGTCTCAACCGTTGCCAATGCCTGATAACCCAACACTTCAAAGAGCTGCCCTAGCTCTCTCCATGGTAGACCACACCAGGTTCTGTACTGGGACATCAATAATTCTGTCCTCCCGATGAGCCACAGTGGCTGCTGTGTCTTGTAGGAGGAAAGAGCAGCCATAGAAAGTCCCACCCAAAGGAAGAATGTGCATGTAGAAGGTGGGGTGAAAAAAAAGACCCAGGTCTGAAGAGAAGACCTGGCAGGCCCAGAGTAGGAGGAGGCAGGAACATTCAATTTGGAGCTTTGGTTTGACCCGGATTGTCAAAGGTGCAGGTGAAAGGGGAGGAGGGGTGCAGTTCAGATATTGATCTGAAGTTTATGGATGTGCAGGGGTCCTGAGTAAGAGGATGGCTGGATTTGAGCTGTCCCTGAGATGTGCACTAATTTGATGTGGAGAGTGAAGGAAAGAGGTGAGTGGATGTGTTCTGTAGAATGAAAGGCTGAGGCAGTACATGATCCCAGGACACAGGAGGCTGGGGCAGGAGGATTACTGTGCATGAGTTTCCTGCATGACTCTGCCTCCGAAGAAAAAGGAGAAGAGGTGGAGGGAAGGAAAGGAGAAAGGAGGGGAGAGGAGAGGGGAGGAGAGGAGGAGAATAATTTCGGAGGTGTTTTATTATTGTTATTTGAGGAGGAGTATAATAAGGAAATTAATTAAGTCTCCATGATGCTGAACTTGAACATGTGACACTACCAAAAGCTGTAGGTAGAGAATTACCAGTCACCCGCCTCTAACTCTAAGCCAGAGCAGAAGCATCAGTTAGCCCTTCTAAAAGTGTGACTCCAGCTGGGCAGTGGTGGTGCACGCCTTTAATCCCAGCACTCGGGAGGCAGAGGCAGGAGGATCTTTGTGAGTTCGAGGCCAGCCTGGTCTTCAGAGCGAGATCCAGGAAAGGCACAAAGCTACACAGAGAAACCCTGTCTCGAAAAACAAAAACAAACAAACAAAAAAAGTGTGACTCCAGGTTCATCTCTCATGTTTTACGCTCTGGGAAACACAAATGTCATTCCTCTGGGCTACCACAGTGAGTCAAGCTCTCCACCATCTGCCCTTGCTTCTTGTCTTCAGTCTTTTCAATAAGAACACCATGACAGCAGGACTCGGGTTGGGGTTTAGTTTGATCATATTCTAGATCAACGCCTCCCCACCATCACCTCTGTCTTAGCTTTTCCCCAGGCATGCCTTTAAGAATAAAAACCATGTGTTATTTCCTTTGCTGAGATGGTTGCCTAAGATGGTTCCTGTCATTTTTTCTTTCTGAAAGAAACTGGCCAGGAGACAGCAGCTTACCACACACTGCCTGATATCTGTACCATTACGTACTTCCTGTCTTCCTGGTCTGTTGCATAAATAAAAGGCCATTTGAAGAGAGAAACAAAAATTTTACTTATCTTAAAGTTTCCTTTTTGCGTCTCAAAATTTATAATCTCTCACTGTGTTGCCATGGTTTTGGGTCATGGTGATTTTCTCCAGTCAAGAAGAAATCCAGTCATGAACCAAAAATGCAATTCCCTAAGCCTGCTTCTCGATAGGGAGTCCACTCATAGAGAAAAAAAATATCAACCATGTAGAATTAAGTCATGTGTGGAAATATTAAAATATAGTAGGAACTATTGCATATTGCTAAAAGTATGTGCTTTGAGATTTAAAAAGTTACTGGAGTCCGTCTTGGCTCTTCCATTTAACAAACAGAGAAAGTTAATCTGATTTCTGTTCATGTTCTTTCTGTATAAAATAGGGCCATTAATTCCTGCTTTCAAGAGTTTGTATGATAAATAAATACACTTATGATCAATATCCATTATGTGCTTGGCTCCCCTTGAATGTTCAGAAAGTGCCATTGGTGTTTAATTGAAAACATTCCTAGAACCTCTCTAATGCTATGTTCAAGGAGTGTGTACACTTCAACCCACCAGCAAATCTGATTAATGAATGGAAATTTAGCTTCACATAATTGAGTCATGATAATCCACAATCAATCATCTCCTGGGTCCTCGGTGGGAGTTCTTTTGTGATGAACACCCATTTTGGTTTTTTTCTGAAAACACTTGGCTAATGTAAGGCTAACAGCTGTGGGTGGCAATGAGGGTGGATCCTCTCTGACCTACAGGAAGAGGCACAGTGGGTCCTGCAATTCAGATCAACTAGATTTGCAAAGCAGGTGGGCATCAGAACCAGGGATCAGATCTGAGAAGGGGCTGATAAATGGAAAGTCCTCTTTAATGAGTATGTTTCTCCAACAGTATAAACACACCAGAATACAGATCGACTTATCCAAATCAATGATTTATTAAGATGTGAATTGTATCCTCATCTATTTCTTAAATAGGTAATGTTATGTTAGACATTTATGACAACGGGTAGAGATGAATGTGCACAAGGTTTCATCTCTGACTTAATGAGATCATTCATGCTCGATAGGACATAGGAATACTAAATATTTACGAAGTCGTTAGGTATATTCTGTAACAGGGAAGAAATGAATGACAATGTCGTGGCAGAGTAGAGGAAGTGATGTCCTGGCAAGGCCAGGGAAAATTTTCAACTGGAGATGACTGCTTCAAGCCCTCCTGTAGATAGACATGCCGTCTGCTGTGTGATAACATTGTCTACGGTCGCCTGTGTCCTGTTTGTCCTTAGTCTTCCCTTCATTCGGTGATGGTCCCGTCTTCATTATAGCCTACTCACCATGCTAATCAGTTATAAGCTTGCTGGAATTTTAAGGAAGCCAAGCTAAAATAAAGTTGGCATGAGAGGACTTTGGACGCCAGCCTCCCACTCCCCGCCACACCCTCACCCCTCTACCCCCCACCCCCAGACCCCCACCCCTCCACCCTCACCCCTCCACTCCCATCCCTCCACCCCCCACCCCTCCACCCCCACCCTCCACCCTCACCCCTCCACTCCCACCCCTCCACCCCCACCCCGCCACACCACAGTTCTCTTGTACTATACTTAAAATATTCAACCCCAAAGAAAATAAATTGAGTCAACTGAATGAAGCTGATGAGGCAAAGCAGTGTGGAAGGACTGCCACACCACCTGTGTGTCTATTAGTGTACTGTGGGTTACAGAAGGAAAAATCACGTCTTTGCTCCACACTGAAAATACGTGACGACAACAAATACTCAACCTTATGTCTAGGAAAGTGATTTTTCTTAGAGATACTTCAGGCTTTATTTTCATCATGGGATTGATTCTTTTGTAACAAAAGCAGTGTTGAGCAAAACCAAACAATGTTTTGGCTTCCCCGGCCCAAGATGGAACAATGTATGCAGGTAGTGTTCATGTAAGAACACTTGTACGTATAACTTACA
Organism: Peromyscus melanophrys; assembly: GCA_902168415.1. Taxonomy (NCBI): domain Eukaryota; kingdom Metazoa; phylum Chordata; class Mammalia; order Rodentia; family Cricetidae; genus Peromyscus; species Peromyscus melanophrys. The sequence continues at coordinate 13,506 of CABHPR010119051.1, forward strand.
TATGGCATCCTCCGGAAACTTTCCATCCAGAGAACACAGCCACAACAGCAATCTCTAGTAGCACCTTCTTTATCTGAACCCCAGTGACTGGAAAATGAGGACCAATGAAGCCGAAGGTCCTGCCTTATATGAGAAAGAAATGTGGGGCCAGTGAAATGGCTGATGTGGGTAAAGGAGCTGGTTGCCAAGACTGAAATTTGAGTTCAATCCCCAGGCCCCATATGATGGAAGGTGAGATATGACTCTCAAAAGTTCTCTGGCTTCCCCAAGTGCATGTGTGTGTGTGTGTGTGTGTGTGTGTGTGTGTGTGTGTGTGTGTGTGTTTAGGGAAGCCAGAGAACACACACAGATAGAAATAAATAAAATGTAATTAAAAAGTATAAAAAGAAATATGTAAATGATCTGAACTTTAATTCTTCATGCTCCATAGCCACACATACCCATATTCTCCTGCCATGAGCAAGTGGGGAGGAGAGGCGTGCTTGCAGAGGCCTAGCATGGCGTCTGAGCTCACAGGGCATGTTCAGTACATTAGAGGGGGTGATGCTGATACTGCTGCGTTCTTAAACTTTCCCCATTAGAATTTTTGTGACACTGTTTCGATCAAGGTTGTGCTTTGTGAAATGAGCAAACAATTCAGGGAGATATGGAAATTCAGCTTCCTCTCTCGCATTATTTTTAGTGCTTGCTTTATTATGACATTATAACTACAAACCATAAATTCAATGTGAAAGCAATTTCGAACTGATCTTGCAACCTATGTGGGCCTCAGGTGTTTGCTGCATTGAGGTCAAATAGTCATGCAGTAGGTGCTGAGGAGGAGAGTTGGGAAGAGAGAACCTCTGTGGGCAGAGTCTCATTTCAAGAAACTCCACACTTGGGATACTGTGTAAACTCGTTATAATATCCTCGTGTAGTTTTAAACTTAAGGCTTTTGTTGAACAGTAACAAACTTGGTTGTAAGTTAAATTGGGAAAAATTGATAAAAAATAATAAAGAGTTCTTACCCCAAGACAAATGGACCACAAAAGGTGCTGGGAAACAAGTTTCCCTTCTATTTTGTGTAACAAAAACAATTGTGTTTTTTAGAAGAACATTTGAAGGTTTTTATGACAGTAGTTAGTAAAATGTGGAAAAGCCACAACGTTGAGTGTTTTCACAAAGGTCTTGCAGGTTATGGAATGAATACGAGAATTCATTTATTTATAACCAAACTTTTCACCATTATGTGAGTTAGAAAGTATAAACACTACATGAGAGCCTAAATTAAATTAAGGGTTTCCACTGATGGGGTGCACAGTGACCAGGGGGAAGCAGAAAGCAGCAACAGTTATAAAAGCTTTGATCTGAGGGCTGACAAGAAGGCTTGGTGGATAAAGTGCTTTCTGCCAAACCTGAGGACCTGAGTTCAATCCCCAGAACCTACATGAATGTAAGGTGAGAACTGGCTACCACAAGCTGTACTCTGAACTTCACATGTGCTGTGTGGCATGTGTATACATACATACATAAATACACACACACACACACACCATAAATAAATAAGTGTGAAAACCTTCAAAACTTTGGCCTGGGTATTTTGAACACTTTGAGTCTGTGTTATTTTTCTCAGCCACTCTATAATAAATGCTTATTCCCCCCTGCTGCTGAGATTAGAGTCAGTTTGTTGCACAGCTACAGCTGTGTACCTGAGGCCCTGCAGAGATGAGCAATCACAGTTTTGTAGGAGACTGCCTGAATTTGTGCATCTTAACAACACACAGTGCGGACACTGCCGATCAGGGTCACTTCCTGAACTTACTGTTTACCAGGAGCCTAAACAGTACCATCTGGAGGTTCTGTCTGCGCTGCTGTTGAATCGAACTCTTGTAAGTATGAGTGTTAGCTTGCATGTGGCTGGATCAGCTTATTTCCATCTAAAAAGATGTATCACATAGAACACAAAACTGTGTAGCTAGAGTTTTCCTGCCGGGCCCACAGTCAGGACAAATCTCTGCCACCC